>JAQFZP010001345.1:0-20179 GCA_034695745.1 Geophilus truncorum | reverse complement strand
TCTAACTCGCACAGCAAAAATGGCGAACCATCAACAGCACCACGTTGCTCGATCCGGCGTTAAAATTTTGTAATTTAATCATTGTTTCGACTACCCAAAGTAACTTATTTCATTAGAATTGAATGTAAAATAACTTTAGCTAATGTCAGTAACAAGGGTAAGTTGATCGTTGGCCATTTTCGCCTAAATATGACTATACAATGATCTTATTTGATCGGGCTGCGAACCCGAAATGATAAAAAACGAGGAGTTCAGAGTAGATTTACACAATCTACGGTGAATTGAAACTCCAAATGGCTTTTTTAAGTGGAAATGATGTAAACTGAACGGATATTTGAACCAACAGCTTCAGCTGGGTTAATGAAATTAAATATCTACACAAAACTGATCCCAAACACAAAAAGCCAAGAAAATTGAAACAAAGTAAAGTTTTAAAATAGATTTTACAACTTTTATTTTATTAATCTCCTCTAATAGCTATTTTTAAATTCAAATTCCAAATTATTGTTTAAAAAAAATGAGACTTATTTTGTATTAAATATAAATAAATTAAATTTTAATATGTGATTTTAATGTAACATTAATTATTTTTTATGCTGTGGTAGTAAAACTGAATAGATTTTCTAGTTTTTATGTGCAGCTTGATATATACTTGAGGTTTTTCAAGTAAAAGTAATCGGAAGAAGTATTTTTTGATGTCTAGGGTAGTTATAGTAGCAAATATTTTTATTTAAAATTGTATTTGACTTATATGATTTCTACATAATTTTATTTGAAGTCATGTTAGTGACAAAATCACTGTTTCTCAATATCAAAAACATTAAACACTTATTTATTCACTTAAATAATTCAAAATTTAATCTAAAAAAAATATTTAAAAATTTTAATTTATCATATTTTTAGTTTTTTTATTCGAATTTTTGCTAATGAATTGGATAGATAGAAGAATGTATCAATAGTAATTTATTTATCAAAAATAATTCTTTTATGTTAATACTGTTTGTGGTTGATGAAATTTGCTGTAAAAATATCTAAATAAAATTCAAATAAATTAATAACAAAAAAAATTTAAGTTATATCAGATTATTTAAAAATATGGCTTCTACAAATGACCCACAAGTATATTAACATAAAAGCTGAAGGACTGAGTTTTTCCAACTTAATCACAATAATTTATCGCATCTTACGTCTCAACTGAACTGCGAGTTGTTTTCAAGTTCATCTTACGACCTGAAGAAGAAATAATTCGGTTACTTCCGGTCACTTCCGGATTACTAGTTCATTGGTGTTTGTATGAGTTTGTTGGAATAGCACAGAAAACTATTTCTTCGGAGTAAAAAAGGATGTTTTTAAAAAATTTTAACAATTTTAGAAATAACATTTTTTTAAGGGAAAAAATATGTTGGAGATAAAAAATAAATTTATTCAGTTTTTTACATCACATTCCATTTTTTGTTAACAGGGGGAGGTAAATTTAATGACCGAAGGTAGATTAACCGGCCCTCTCGTTCCGGAGAAGGGGAGGCGCCACCTTGAACTGATGACCACTGAAAGTCGTTTTTTTTTGGATTTTTTTTCCCCTCCCGTTGGAAATGATGGGAAAAAATATGAAAAATAAAAATAAGTTTATGAATAATACTTGTGCAGTGTTTTAAAAAGTTTATATTTTTGCAACTATGATGAGTATTTGTATAGAAAGTAAATGAATTTGACGTTTTAGTTTATTTGAGTTGTGCAAGATTTTTTTAAATTTATTTCTTTGTAAAGTTTGATGTTTTTTTATTGTTGAAAAATATTTTCTTTTTATTGTTTAAATGATGATTATTTTATTAATTATGACAAACTGATGAGTACCGTATTGTTGAATTTAATTGGAACAATAAAAAAATCAAGTGTTTGATTGTAAAAAATCCTTAATTGTTGCAATTGGTACAAATTATTAATGTGATCTACAATATGAGGTAACAATTGTACATTTATAACGAATTAAACAATAAAAAAGGTATTTTAATAAATGTTGATATCACATTGTTATTGTAATTATTGTAATAGTCCAAACATTGTTTTTGCCATTTATTGTCATTGTTGCAACAATAAATATCAGCAAACTTCTTAATACTTTTTTAAAAACATATTTTTGCAACAAATCAATTGTTGCAATTAAAAATGTGATTAACCACTTTTGCACCTTTTTCACTTTGCATTCAATCACCACTTGTAAACTGCATTACATAATTTAAATACAATTGTTAGTTTTTAAGGAAGGTGCAAGAGTGGATTGACACAGCCAACAGCTGACAGGGTCAGGTCATGAACATTTCAGGCTTAGGGGCAAATACATTTTTCCGGGTCCCTCCTAGAGGGCGTTATATAAAGAGAAAATTCGAGTTTTTAATCACACTTTCTCAACTCAAACCAAGTGGTAAGGACTCTTTCTTTTTTTCCAACATCTTACATCTATCTACGTAACTTTTTGTGTTTTTAGTGACAAAGATGGGCAAAAGTGATATTTATCTTGTCTTCATATTCTTGGCATTATGTGTGACTGTTGCATATACCCAAAGACCTATAAATAGACCTGGATCATTGTTTCAATGTAAGTTATGGTGACTTTTTGAAGTTTTGGTAATTTTGGTGATATAATGCTTTTTGTAGTGTTTAATCCTGTGACACCTCAGACAAAAGGTATGAATTTGCCATGCCAGCCATCCAATGGGAGTAAAAGGAATGGAACTTGCATTACTTCTGAGCAGTGCAGAAATAAGGGTGGACAAGAAGCTGGTGGATGTGGAGCAAACAATGCTGGAATTTGCTGTCTTGGTATGTTATGCATTTTTTTAATAATTTTTTTTAATTTTTAACAGTTTCAACACGTTTTGTATGTTGAATTTTAATGCTTGAAATTGTTGGTTATTAGTAAAATAATCATGATTTTGATTGTTGCAATAAATTTAATTGTTGAAAAATCAAAATTTTAAATTGTTGCATTCAACATTATTGAAATTTATTATTTTGATTACTATTTTTTCAAGTTGCATAGTTAGTTATCGCAATGATTTAAATTGTTGAAAAAATATATTTTGATTGTTGCAACTAAAATCCATAGATGAAAATTTGTTTTATTGATTTTCATTGTTGCAATAAACAAATTATTCAAATTTCTAATTCTAACATCAAAAATTAGCATTGTAAATATTTTTTAATTTTTTTAACTCAGTTTTGCAAATCTTCCATTGATTTACAGAACGCCACGCTTGTGGTACAGCCGGAGCCATCACCACAAACAGTTCGGCTTTCGCGAATCCAGAAAACCCAGACACTTTGAATGACAGCCAAGCTTGCATAGTGACTGTCAACAGACTTTCTAACAACAACAACATCTGCCAAATCAGATTAGATTTCGAAGAGTTCGAATTAGCCCCACCGAGAAACGGTCGCTGCGACACTGACCAATTTGCCATTCTTGGTGTTCCAGGTGTCCCTGTGCTTTGTGGATCTAATGGTGGACAACACAGTAAGTAATCAGCAGTTACACTTTGCATAACATTTATATTGAAATTTATAACAATGTTTCCTGTTTAGTTTATGTGGATTTCCCAACCGGTGTCAACACCATTTCTCTTCAAGTTGTTACCACTGGTTTTGACTTCCAGAGAAAATGGCGGATAAGGGTGTCACAGATTGAGTGCAATTCTCCATCCATAGGTAAAAATTGTGGAATTTTGATTTTTTTTTTCTTTTCTTTTAGTTTCTAGAAATCAATATCACAGTAATTCTTTAAAATAATTAAAGGGTAAACATCTATGATCTTCCCAATTAGCACACTGCAAGTAAACGCGTTAAGTCGAGTCATTTTCTGTTACTGCCATCAACGGGATTTGAGTTTCTTGTTGTTCTTTTAATTTTTTTGGTTGGCTTTAATTGGGATTTTTGTTTAGTCAATGTCCTCTGGAACTTATTGGAACAAGTGATAGTTTTTCATTGCAATGAACTGCATAAAAGTATATGATGTGGTTAATATAATACTGTACTGGTACCCCATTTTTGCAAAGAGCTTAACCAAAGTTTATTTGGTAAATATACTTTTTTCTAAATTTTATCATACCAGTATTAAAATCTGTTTTTAAAGATGTTTTAGGTTGATTTTGGGACAGTGTTAGAGTAATTGAGAAAATATGTGTTTTAGTAAGTACTGTAACTTGTATGAAAACATTAATGTCGTGTCATGTAAGAATTCTAAACAATTTTAATTTTGTGTTTTTTTATGGATTTGGTATTAATTTTAGACTTAAGATCAGTAGTGATTTTCTAATTTTATCCATTTTGATTTTCAGCACCTTCTGGTTGCTTTCAATATTACACTGGAACATCCGGAAGCTTCCGCAGTTTCAACTACGACGCTAACTTCAACACCGGATACCAACGAGAACTCAACTACGGAACTTGCATGCGAAGAGAATCCGGATTCTGCGGCATTCGATTCACAAATGCAGGACTTTTCCAAGTTGGTGTTGCGGATAAAGACGTTCCTGCAGGTGCAAACAGACCCTACGGCCACAGTGCTGCGAGTAACAACAATGTGAGGGTAAGTAATAAAAATTATAAACTTATATGAAATTTTGGTTACTTTATGATTGAATTTTCATTAATACTTTGACAACTTTTGTCATTTAGGAAGAGGAGGAACTCGATGATCTCACTTATGACACGGATGAAGGTGAAGAAAACGGTGAACACAGAGTTCGTCGTGGAAGAGGCGCACCGGAAGTGTGTCCATCGGATTTCTTGCTGATTCCCAATGCCTTCGAAGAGGGAAAACCAATAGCAAATAATAAATTCTGCGGACTTAGATTCAATCCAGAACAGGGTGCCACTACTGAAGCTGTTGTTTCAAGTAATTTTCCTAAAATTTAAAAATAACATGAAAATAATTATTTTTTATTTTTTATTTTTTAAGGTCGAATTATGCCTTTTGTCACTTACTTTTTCTCAGACACAAACACCGCGAATAAAAAGGGAAGAGGATTTTATATTAATTGGCAGCAGACTCCATGCACTAGTTAAATTGGATTTTATATTTAATTCAGGGGGTTTGACTTCAGAGGATATAATAACTATTTTAATGTTAATGCTAATATAGTACCTACCTACTGGCATAGTTAAAATATTTTGATACTTTTGATAATGAGTCGGAGACTTGTATATAGTGTGTTAATTTAAATTAGTTGGTTTTCTATGCATTTTTTCACTTAATTTCTGATCTCATTGGTAATTCTTCTTAATATTTCCTCTTTTTTAAAAAAAAAAAAATTAAATTTAAAAAATTAATTTTTATTAGCAGTCATAATCGTAATTACTTTTGTACTATGTACAATTTTACTTATTATTTGACAAGTTTAGGGATATTTGTATTTATTTTTATGAATATTTATCCATTTGTGAATGGGTAATAAAAATTTCTAAAATATATTAATTTATTTGACTGGGGCTTTGAAGGTTCAGTACTCGATGAAGTTTATGTCTAATATTATGTAACTATTTATATATTGACTGAAAAAAATGTCAACAGGTTCAATTTGCATTAAAATATTTTCTAATTTTGATACAAAACAACTGCTTTATGTTTTATTTCATCCATTAAGCTCTTTTCCCAAGATGCTGTACATTTTCAGTTATTTTTTTTGTATAAAATTATTGATTTACATTAAAAAATATATTTAGTTTTGAGTAACACATTTTATAGTCATTCTTGCATTAATAATATGAAAAAAAGAAAACAGATTTTTTAAATAATAATAATCTGTTAGAATTTTATATTACTATTTCAATTGAAATTATTTTATAAATTTCCTGTTTAAAATAAAAATCCAGAAGTTTCTTTCTAGAAAACTAACAGTTTACGCCAAATACATGTCAACTAAACATCTAAATGAAATAGAAATAATTTTAAAAAACTATCCAACTTATAAAAACATTTTATCAAACTGCAAAACTCATATAATTTTATAATAAATAATGCATAGAAAAGCTAAACTAAAAAAAAAAAAAAAAATTGAAAATAAAAAATTGAGAATTTGCAACATTTGCGTATCTGACTTGTTTTTCAAACCTAAATTTAAGTTATGGTAGATTCTATTTGACCAGAGACGTCATGTTGCACACGTAGTCGTCGGATATAGTGAAATGCACATTTTGAACAAGGACGGGCATTAAATAGGATCCGCAGACTCCCATGAAGATGCCGAGAATGAGAGATGTTGCGGCCATCATTCCAGCGATAGGAGAGTGCTGCTGGTCAACAGTTCTGGAAAATAATTAATATTGAAAATTAATATACCGGTATTGTATTTCTGGGCGAGCCAAACAACTTTTTGGCCTAGGTAATACATTATCTTTGAATTATTACTTTTTTATTATTGTAAATAAATGTTTAAATCACATTTTAACCCTCCTATTACCCTAGGTAACGTTGCAGGTGTCAAAGAAAAAAAATTATTTTGATTGGACGTCATAAATATTTACAAATACTCGATTTGAATTGATATTTACAAAGAGTTGTCTAAATCATCAATGTATAATATTTACCAATTGTTATTTAAATCAATGTTCGTCTAGTGTTTTCGAGTGACTAGTCACCTAACATTTGGAGCGCACTCTTAATGAAAAAGGAGGAAAAAGATCTAAAAAGACCCGAATGGCTTGAAAATATTATCTTGCATGTTGATTAATCGAGATCTAGCACATGCACATCATAGTCAATTAATTTATGTTTTTGAATTTACGCCACACAGTGGCAAAACCTTAAACCAAGTTGTTGCCTTTAGTTTAGTCATCAGCAGAAAACTGATCCAAATTTCCAATTTAAAGGTCGTATTTATAAAACACAAATGCTTACAAATACGTAATTAACTCACCATTTCCTAATTTCATGACTTGAATTAACATTTTTAAACATTATGTTTAAAAATATAAAACAAAAAACTCTTGACGCTATCACTTTAAGACTTTACACTTACTTACATTACGTAAAAATTTGGATAAATCTAAATTTTAAAATAGTATGCTTCCACTTATCAGACACCATTTAGGTACATTAAATAAATATCAATAAGTTTAGGTAATTCTTGGTTATTCCTTTATAAAAATACTTACTTTCCAGCATACATCATTGATAAACTGGCAAAGTAACCACCGGTCACTCCCAGTGTAAATCCAAGCCCAAAAAATACCCAGTCATTGCATATTAACACTGGCATTATCCTATCTCTAGGTTGATAGTTGCAAAATAAAAACGCAGGAAGCAATAAGAAGCGAAGTAAAACTGGCAACCAAATCCAGTTTGGAGGTAACTGCAAGAAAAATAATTATTTTATAACAATATATAGTCTAATATATTTTTTTTTTTTATATCTTTACCCTGCACATAAATGGTAGAATGTTTCCAATAACTGAAGAAACGTTGAAAACTAAAAAACACATCACTGATGTATAAAATTTTTCTGCAATTTAAAAATGATTTAAATTAATTAATTTTTATTTTTAGTGATAAATTGTAAAATTTTTAACTTTACCTGGAACAACAAAATTTGGATCACTGACTTTAATCGTAGAATGCATACTGGGAAATATGAGAAGTGTGATAAAAAATGTAAAAAATACATTCCATAGTTGTGGAAATACCTGAAAAAATTAAAAAAAAATATAACTTATTAATAAATAAAAAATAAAATAAAATAAAAAACGTTATTTAAGTTCAGTAAAAATTTTAAGTTTAAAGCCAAACTTCGTAACGTCAATAACGAGAACGACCAAGTTTTCTGCAAACTCTAATCGATTTTTTATTTTAATTGTAATTACTTTTTTGAAAATGGTCCAATATGGAATCGTTGGTTGTAAATTAGCTTTATACGCCAACTTATTCCTCTTTTCAGATTGAAGTTCGTAGTACCGATAAAATCGCTGAAAAAGTCAAAGTTTATTATTAACAAATTATTATTATATTATACTGTATAATCAAAATAAATAAATTAGAGAATTTGCGAAATTTTTCCCTAACTTATAAACAATTATATAAGTAAAAAGCTGAAACTGATAACTCGTAAGTAAATCAGTTTGTGAATTTAAACAACTACAAAAACCAAAATTAGTTGTAATAAATTAAAAATAACAAAATAATCGCTAATTAAACCTCTTAAATGCTAATTACAGCAGTTCTTTTAAAATAAGAGTTCAACAATGTTTGTTTAATTGCAATTCTTGAAAGTTATTTTACGACACTTAGATTGAGAGAAAAATAACTGATCAAAGATGTCGAACTGCGCATGCTCCCAACATAATTTTGTTGAAAAGTCAACTTGTAGCTTGTTTTAGATGTTATAAGTATGGGTTGAGTAAAATGTAATTTCGCAAACTTGTTATTAATTAAATTACTGATAACGGAAGTGCAAAATATGTATCAAAGCACGCCAACAAAACGAAAAGGGCACTGATGAAATAATAAATAGCTGAGGTTCTTTCGTTAGGAGCAACTGCAAAATAAATATAAATATTTAAATACATTAAAAAAAAATTTAAAAATTATATTTTAACTACATACTTGCTATTGCTGCAATGTTAATGAGAGTTACAATTGTACCACTAATATTCTATAAAAGAGGTAAATAAAAATTAATAAAATTTATTATAATTTTAATTAAAAAACTAAAAATACTCACAGAGCCTAAAACAACTGCATTTGTATATTTCATAGGCAACTTGGCAGCAATGCCATATACGCTATTTTGATAAATTCCATTTGCCACTAAATAAAAATAAGTGTCAAGTTTTATTACAAAATATGTTACGTTTTCTAACTTACTGTTTAAGAAAACAATAGTTGCTATTGTAACCCAAAAAAAATAAATTGTCCCTGAAAAAAAGTTGAATAAAATAAAAAAATTAAATATTTTTTAAAATATTTTTAAATTTATAAATCACTTACAAGATTTGCTGTCAACCATTGCCAGAATAACCGTTACGATGAATATGACAATTTCAACTAAAATGCTAATAACGATTCGACTCGTTAAATTTCCACTGAAAAATTCAGAAAAATTATAAAATTAATTTTTGATTTTATTATTATATAAAATATAATATTTTACTTACCCTAATTTTAAAAACACATTGAGAAAATTGAAAAGCACATTGGGTATTTGTGCAGCAAAGGAGATGTAAATCATGAAATTGTCGCGGTAATCTTTGATAACTTCATCGTCTGACTGTAACTTGAAATCCTCAAAATACTGAAATAAAAATTAAAAAGAGAAAATTAAATATTCATTATTTCGACAAGACCAAATGGCTGTGTGAGAGTAATAAACTGAGAGTTAAACTTAGGTATGGCAACACAGTTCTGGCTACTTTTATAGCTTTGCTAATAAACATTGAAACATTTCAAAAAAGTTCTAACTTTATAAAAAAAATTTTTATAATTATTTTTTAGTCTTGTTTAAATTTTTTTGGCATACTTTGAAAAATATTTTAGAGATAATTTGCTAATTCAATAAAAAAAATTTGAAGAAATAATAAGTACCATTAGTTGATTGATTGATCCCATATTCCCATGGAGTTTTAAAAAAATTGAAATTAAATTTAAATCTCCAAATTATCTAAAAATTTATCTTCATAAATGTGCCAAAACATATTAAAAGTGTAGATTTTCTTATAAATTATATTCAGAATTTATTCATCTTTTGCAGACTCTTTTAGCAGTTCACTTATCGACTCGGCTTTTTCAGGATTTCACAAATCAACAAACAGTTGCTGCCAAATCACATTTTGCATTTTCCTTCTCCCCAGCCATTTTTTTTGTGACTGCATCTACTGAACTGATTCAACAGTGAAAATTCAATCAACAAATTCTTACAGATTTGGCAGTGATGAACATATTCCAAGGCATGAGTGTTCCAATACCATGCAGCAGCAGGATGAAGTAAACAAAATTACATCTGCAAAGATAAACATTAACAATAAATGTCAATTCACATAATAAATAAATAACAAATAAAAAAAGAAACACTTAAAAGTGAAATATTCTTTTCGTGATCTCAGAATATTGTTTCTCATGATCATAATCAGCTTCTCCCTCACTCATAAATTCTACTTTCCATGTGAACCAGGT
This sequence comes from Geophilus truncorum, assembly GCA_034695745.1. Classification (NCBI taxonomy): domain Eukaryota; kingdom Metazoa; phylum Arthropoda; class Chilopoda; order Geophilomorpha; family Geophilidae; genus Geophilus; species Geophilus truncorum. The sequence goes on along the minus strand of JAQFZP010001345.1, from coordinate 10,017 downwards.
CTACATGTTACCCCCTGCCTAGACCCTATAACAACAGTCGTGCAAGGCCAATCTCATGCATCAATTCATTTATCGTGACCACATATCACTAACCCTAACCATGTTTACTTCTAAATAATACACAAACATCGCAAACATTTTCCTTCAAAAGGAATCATTATGATGGTTTTCCTGATTTTTATTGTTGCTGTTGCAAAATTCTACTTGTCCCATTACCTTTGGATAGTATTGTAAATTTTCAATATTTTTAATTTTAGTATTTTTCTCATATTGAAAAATCTGTTGGAATTTTTAGATTCGTTGTCGAAATTTGATAATTGATGCAATTCAAGATCATACACAGCCTCAGCTATTTATTTGCTTTTATCGTCGCTGTGCAATGACAAACGTGGGGGAAGGACATGGGGAAGTTTGTACCCCCACTTGCACTTATTGCATAATTTCATTTCCTTTCTTCCCCCACATAAATTTTGCAAGACTTAGTGTACCATTTACTATCTACCAGAAAAAAAAAAGTTAAAAATAAGGCAGGAAGTAATTTGCTTTTAAAACTTTGTTACCATGGTGATAATTGCATAATCCCAATTCCAAACTCAAACCCGACTTTTCCCTTTTTCAAAAACCAAAGCTAACATTATTTTGCCAAATATTACAAATTTCACATACAAATTTTTATTTCTATAGTTGTGGTGTACATTGTAAGTAATGATGTCCGGTAAAGGCCAATCCATATTGAGAATAACAATATATTTACACATTATTACCAATTCCCCCAGTCCCACTTTCATCTACCATAAAAAGAATATAAATTAATTCTTTGGGTGACTCACAACTGGTGAACCAGTAAAAATCAGCCATTAAACTCCAAACAAACTCAATTTAAGTTGAATAATTATTGAACCCAACAAAAAAAATAAAATCCTTGGCTTTGATTCAAAACATCTATTTATAAACATTTTTTTTGAGTAAAATATTTTTTGATTTTCTCCTTCATCTGCTATGTAAAAAACACAAACATGTTTTTGCAATTAACTTTTGTTTGTACTGTAAAAACTATGCAAAATGAGATTTATTGCTATGTGAAGCACATGTACTACAGTACAATAAACTACACTGAATTCAACTTTTAACTTATCATCACTTCACAAATTTCTTCAAAAAATATTAAAATTTCTTGTGTACAAGTCACGTATGGCCAAAACAGCTGCTGGCAACCTTAAACATCACCCAACACCGATTTAACGCCAGTTGCATGTCATTCCTGAATCTAGAGTCATGCGTGACAACATGGAAATGGTTGAAATTTCAAATGACCCCCCCATTTGGTTAAAACATATACACTTGGTTGACAAATAATTGTCTGGGTGAATGACATCTGTTGGACATGTTTAGAGCACAATCTGCCAACAAATGATTCATCTCTAGATAATTATTTATTGTCCTCAAGGGATGATGAAAGAGTAAACTCGTGCACTTTGGTCTGATTAGTGCCAAACTGTTGTCATTAACTTAAGTCAATCAATGCAGAAATCACTGGCAGATATACAGACAAAGATAAATAATTCTTGACCGGTCTTGACGAACTCATCTATAAACTGACCGAAGAGAGTGTTTGAGATGAATTAGAATGTTGTCAGAAAATTTCAGAAATCGAAGCGCCACCACAAGTAAAAATGTGTCAGCCAAACAAAACTAATGGAAATTATTCGCTATTTTCCAACCTGATGGTTAAGCCAGTAAATAGCAAAAGTAAAATAATTGCATCTAATTGCAAAGCAAAGTTGCAACAAAATGACAAAAGAAGAATTTTTTTGCACAACAGCAGCGCCACCTATATTTCTAAAAAACAGCAAAATAATTGTTATTCAAACAATGTTAAATCAATGTTGCAACTTTGTTATCCACCAAACACCGTCAGTAAAACCAGTTGCAGAGTCCACAAACCCCTTGGTTGTTTATTCACAAATAAAACATTTCACAAGAAAACTAGTTAAAACAAGTTTCTCCTGGTGACAGGTGACTCAAACTAAAACTACAATAAACTCATCTTCTTTTGTATTGGCAAACTGTAACCACAGTTTAAATGAAGGAAGCTTTGATTAAAGAAATGATGTCTTTTGGTTTCACTTACAGAATAACAGGATATCCTGTAAACATTATACAATCATGTATAAGACTAACAATTTACTTTTCTCTATAATTTCTTCCTCACAATTCATGATTATATAATTTTCCCTATTTCATAAGTCAGTCATGCGGGACATAAAAGTATAAAAATAAATGTGCTTAGGATTAGGGATTATTGTATGTGTGGGATGATTGCCTGCATGAGACCTGAATGTCGTTAATTACATCAGCAGATGTTATTGCTGTTTCCCATCCACCCAATTTCAGCTATCAGCATCAATCATAAACAACTTTTGCAAAAAAAATATTTTTTTTTTAAATCTGCCTGGTAATACTGTATATTCGAACTCGCTGCAAGTTTTCAATTACATATTGTATTACTATAAACGCATTACACAAAAAGAATAAAGTGAAGCAGAAGTAACTAAAACCTGAATCCAAAACGCCAAATAAAAGTTTGCTAGTAATGTATATTTTTCTACATCACATAGACCAACAACTCCTACACCGTTAAAGATGTAACAATTCTAATAAATTTATCATTAGAAATTATTATTTCGACAAAGAATATTATCATTTAAGTATATCCCCATTATTACTGGTAACGTCTTCCGCTGGCATTAAGCTTTATCGATCCTCCTGTTAAATTTTGCAAACATCCAATGTCTAACTTTGCAAAAGGTTTGTAAATTTATAAAGGGATTGCAATGGCATCAAGGGCAACAGCATCTTATAAATGATACGCTTTCACGCTTTGCACTCGAGATATAATAGGATGTATAAGGTCAACTCATCCGAAACACAGGTGTGCTTTGAGCTTCATATTTAATTCATCCCCCTACCAGACAATGCAATTAACATCAAAGCTGTTACTTCAATATTTTCAAACCCAGTTATGATGAGGTTGGTGGGAAAATAAATTAAATTTCAAAATGGCTATTTTTCCTACAAACACAATAAAAATTGGATTTTTCCAAGCCACTCGAGACTGAAAATGTCATTTTTAGCTCAAAGATGAAAGGAATTCATTACACAAAAAACTATCTTTGTCCTTAGAGCTTTCCTGTTTAACATGTCAAATATTTCAGACTCTGATTTAAAATCAATTTCCAGCCATGGATCCTCAGTTACCGAGTCAAAGATATCGATGAGAATTTTAGGGAAGAAGAGAATACCAAAGAAGGAAATTCCAGCTTGGATATTTTTGTCGAAAACTCCCAATGGTTTTAATGGAGTGTTGAAAACTCCTCTACATTACATAGATTGTGCCATTTGACTCACTGAAAAATGTTGTATTTTCACTTTCATTCACTTTCATTCATCACACATCACTGGAATTTCCGCATTCAACATTTTCCACGTAAACAGTTGCCTTTAATTTAAAAGCAGCTAAATTACAAACATGATAAAATAGTTGAAATGAGTAATTTTATGGTATTTTTCTAGTGATTTTGTCATGTCGTGTGGCCAAAATAGCCGCTAAAACCTTGAGACATTCCTCCCTTACCTATCACGTGGTGCTTTGCTAGGCTTCGGCGTCAACGGTTCTTCATCTTCAGGTAGCATAATCTCGTAAGGCCCATGTGGCACCGAAGTTCCATTTTTAGTCCTCGGAGGCAACGTAGGTGCCACATCGCCGTTCAAATCCCTAAACTCTTCGATCACAGCCAACGGTGCTCTGAACTCAGTCAGAGGAGTCTCTGAAGGTCCAGATACAGAGGGACTCGACTTGATCGCCATCAGAGAATTTCACACGACGCAAGAGACATTTTTAACCAACTTAACGACTCAGTCTCATTGGTTCTAACTCTGAAACCCACAAACAACTCCTGAGGATGACGTCAAAAAGAATTCGTGTTGGTGTAGCTGCCCTGTAGCATATCAAACACGATTATCAATCAATTAATCCGCGGCGAATTCACCTTTGTCTCGCAGATATCTCCAAGTTGAAGGAAAAATTTGAAAAAAATGCTAAAATCCCACGTTTTCCGATAAACTCAACGTGTGGTTCAACGTGCAGCCGTTGTTTTGACTGAGCCTCGACGCTCAGGGATCATCATCCTCATCTCGCGGAGATCCGCACGCGTTCCCCGTCGCGAATGGATTACCCCATGACGTCATTGCACTTCCTTTATCTCACATTCACCACTCAGCCGGTATTGTATTTTTTTCACCTCCGAATCAAGTCATCTGCTTCTTTTTACCCTTACGAGTCGATTAGGCCCGAATTCGATTTTGCTTTTCTTGGAAAATGCGGAAATTAGGGTTGCGGGTTTTTTTATATATAAATTTTGTCACCAGGTGGCGTTTCTGGACAGTATATAGAAGGTCGATTGGGGTCTGGAGTTGCAATATTTAGCTGCTGACATTGTTTTTCGTGACTGTTTGGCCTATTTTTAATGTTTTGCTGGTGGTAAAGGAGAAATGCGTGGTAAGCGTTTCGTCCTTCGGTTTTTTGCTTGGTTTGGTACTTAGTGTTGTTGTGTGATAACTGACACTTAAATTATCATTTAGATTGCGTGCGAGGTGGTTGTAAAAATTGAAATGGTTAAATGAGAGGCAAGATTACCTTATTAAACATATTATTGGTCTTAAAATAACAAGAAAAATTCATTAAGTGGTGGAGTTTGGTAGAAACGTGCCACCTGGTGGCAGAATTGATTCAATGACGTCAGTAAAGATCATTCTACTGTAAATGTAAAAATGTTATAATTAAAATTAAATATAATTTAGTTTTTAATTATATTATTTCTTCGAATAGCCTCAAATAGAAGCCACAGTTTAAAAGTAAAATACAAACATTAACCAGGTCAATTCTTATCTTTAAACCATTTCAAATTTAAGTTATTTTTTTTACATTTCCAGACCATGCGTGTCTCCACAACAAACGTTATGAAAATGATTCAAATAAAATCAAACTGGATGCTAGAGGAAATGGGATGAATTATATCCCTGTACCAATATTTTAAATACCTTTAGTTCACTTGCACCTGTTGCAATTGATACTACAAGGCCAAGCAATCACCACAAGTAGCAATTTAGTCACACAATAAGTTTACATAACTTGTCACATGATTGGTCTGGTGGCTTGGAAAATGACAGCCCAGGTGGAAAATATGTTAAGACTATGACATGTAAACATGAAATTGATCTTTTTTGGATTATCCCTAACAGACAGAATGTCTAGTTTATCAAGAAGAAAGAAAAAGAAAAACACTGGATGTTTGCCAGGCAAAGTATATTTTCTTGTAGGTTGAAGTCCTTTTGAACCATGTGCTTAACATGTTATGTTGTAAAGTAAATTTACTTGTTTGACTAACTCAACACCAATTGTAAGTCACCCTTAAATAAAAGCCACATATTAAATGTTAATTACAGGGGTATTAAATAGAGTCTGTAACAAAATTATAAACACACCACCACTTTTTCCCTTGGTTTACTAAACTAAACTGACATGAACTTTCAACTTGAATTTTCTCACTCAACATTTAGCAGAAAAAATATATTTAAAATACTGTATATATTAGAAATATAACAAAATTTGGGACTTTTCATATGTGGACAACACATAAGTACATTTAACAACATTTACAGTATATTTAAAATATATTTTGTAAACCACATATTCTGTATATATTTTAAAAGTATCTAACTATAATTCACCAACATAGATTTCTAGTAAAATAAGCTCATAGTATGTGGCTAATAAATATAAAAAGTCCCAATTTTAGTATATTATAAATACATTTGCCACACATTTTCAATATATGTCAGTTTCGTCTCGGTTGTCACGATCAACAAAAATCACTTTACTGTATCATGTATCAGTAAAAAATACCTTTTCAGAAAAAGAAAATTAAAACGACTTTTTTCGACATTGAACGTGACTAGCGCAAACTATGCAAAATGACAAAACCTTTGTCATTCCAATAAAATCCAGTGATTATCTAAAAACTGCCATTATCCAATCAATATCCAACACTGAAATGAATTAAGTGCATCATCCTTGATCCAAAACCAGTTGCAGTTGCTTCAAACTTAATTCAAACAATCAAGTGCAACTTTAACCTTTTGACTAACACAACACTATCAGTCATCTTTATTTTAATTTGCAGTTATTTAATCAGAAACTGCATCTTTGCCGTGACCGAAAACCAAACTTGGAGTTTTGCCCATTTCATTAAACAAACATAATAAAATTGCAAGTCTTTCAAGTTGAAATTAAAACCTTTAAAGTAGTGTTTCTAAATTTTAAAATAATGAAATAAAATAAAATTTTGTGTCAATTTGTATTTTTTAAATAAATCCAAACACTCAGGTCAAATTAGTCACAGTATAGAAAACACTACTTAAAGACCTTAAATCCTAATTTAAAAGAAGCAAGGTTATGAGTAAATCCAAGTCGATGATCTCACCTATCTCGAGGTGGCGTATCTACGATCACTTCGTCTAGAGAAATGTTCTTAAAGTTGAGCTCATCTGATGTGAGGTTCTTATCTTCCCAGCTTGGGCTCAGCTTCACAGGTCTGGGGTCAATCATTTGGTGGTTCTCAGAATTATTGGAATCTAGAAATGAATTAAAATATGAAATTAGTTGGTTTTGATATTGATATTGATACATGATGCAAGGGTGTATTTGATGCCATTGATCAAATTTCAGTGGGAATTGTGATATGTTTTGAGTCAAATTTGAGAATTTTGATTTTTTTTTGGGAAGTGAGAACAGTATTTGGTAATCAAAGGATCAGATTAAAATTTTCTAAGACATTTGCTACTAGGAATCAAATTTAAAAATTAAAACCTGAATTATTTCAAATTAGAATTTTATAAAATTTTGGAATTTTCAATCTTTGATGCTTAAATTTTATATGAACTGAATCTACAATTCTATTTTAAAAATCAGTAACATACGATGACTAAAAGCACATAAATTCTTAAAATTTAAGATAATTTTAGTTAGAAATATAAAATTTAGTCAAATTTGAACAAAATAGTGAAACCTAACATCCGATAGACAAATATTTAAATGATATTAATTCTTTATCAAACAAATTTAAATTTAAATGGAAGTTCAATAAAATGTTGTCATTTTTCTAAATTGTTTGAAATTATCTTTAACTACAACTGATGCACACAATAGCAACGCAGAATTAAAATAGATATTCTACATCTTGCAGACGAAAAATCAATATTATGTGCAAAATCCAAATATTACATTTCCAAGGACTGACACATCAATAATTTGCATCAACAAGTGGAGATTTATAAATTTTTCATCTTGGAAAATTTATATTTCTGATAAATTTTCTTGAATTCGGTTTTCGATCACTGTGGTAAATCTCATCTCACCTCGAAGTGATGGTATTCGATTATCAGGTAATTTGTTAGTTTTGTGCTGATGGTGGTGAAAGGCAGTTGGTTGATGATATGGGTTGCTCCTTAGTAAAAGTTCAGTTTCTTGCTGATTGCCATCACTCATTGACTTGTCCATGTTATCCTGCTGGTAGTGATTGTTTTGGTATGTCATTCTGCAAAAATAAAATAAAAATTTTAAATTAAAAAAATTGTTTATATTTAATTTTTTGGTTTTGAACCATGTTTTGGCAGCCATATTGAATTCCAATAGATCGACCGATGAACTTACAAATATTGAATTAAATTATCACTAATTTATCAGAAATGTAATTGGTTCATTAAAGTTGCAAATTTTAAGTGAAATTTCATGATTTTTTTAATTATTATTTACTAAAATTTAAAATTATAAATAATGAAAAAAAAATATTTTAAAAATTGCATAATATTAAGACAATTTGTAATTTATAATCTAATTTTATAATAAAAATTTTAATTTTCAGCATTTTAGAGATCGAAAGCATAATCACTGTAACTGACCGGTCATATTATACAACCTAAAATCCCAGCCATTTTTTTAATATTAAATTTCACCTAAAAACCACTTAAAATAATCAACAAAATTCAAAACAAAAATTATTTTCAATAAAAAATTTAAAAGATTAAAAAATTAAAAATTTGCACTTTAAATAGCAAAAAACACATTAAAAACATATTTCCTTAATCAATTTACTCTTTCAAACATTCCAACCTACTTACCATTTTAAACATTAACATTCATGAAAACAACTCCCCCCAAAAAAAAAAACTATGTCACTAAACTTCACCCAACCACCCACTCAAAAACATCCAACCAACTTCAAAAAAAATCAACACCATCATGATGAGCAAAAATAAAACATGAGATCAGTCGTACTAGAAAATCTACCACCTGACATCACCATGGCAACCAGCCTCAAGGCTATGTACTCTTACCTCAACTGTGTTTCAATCTAATGTACACATAAAATGCTCAGTGAATGCAATAAATGATGAATATTTCCATTTAGCTTGTATTTAGACTGTACAAATGTTGCCTCAGCTCATCAAACAGTGTTTTGATCTCTCTTTGAGTAGCTGCAATTCTGGAACCTGACATAACTAATCCTCTTTACAATTAATAACTTGTGTTTCAAGTCAATATTTTCTTGCATGTTTTGCAAACTGTTGCTATCTAATCTGGAGTAAGGTTAATTATAGTTTTCCTTGTTTAATTAGTAGGGAGATGTGGTGAAGTTGGGAATTTTTTTTAGGGGTGAGAGGATGGTGTTGTAACAATGGGGTTTTGTTTTTCTGGTGTTCAGACATGCATGAAAAGTTTTTTTTTTTTTTTTTTTGCTGGTACATCTGAAGGAAATTAGTATTTGTTTCTTTTCCTCGTAATAAAATTATGTTTTTTTTTTATTATGATGTTGGATTGATTGCATTATTTCGAGTTGTTGTGGTATTGTTTTGAAACTGTTATGTAATGATTTAATTTTAGGAATTTTTGTTGATTAGATTATTTTTAAGTGAGCTTTATTGACATTTTAATTTTTTTTTTAATTTTTTTTCTAGTGTTGTAATTTTTAATTGTTTATTTTATTTTTATTTACCATTGTTATATAACTGATTTTTTTTATTGTTTTGATCGTTATTAAACAATTATATCTAGTTTTCATTGTTAAAAAATTGTTTTCTATCATTAAAAATTGTATTTTTTTAATGTTTTGATTGCAATTAAACAATAGACGTTATATAGAATTGTTATTAACCACGTTTCCGTTCTTTTTCACTATTATACACCTATTCCCCACATTTTTTCATTGTTATCAATCACTTTATCACTACTTTTCATTGTTAGAGCATCTCTACCAACATTTCTCACCGCTACAACACTTTCTCATTGTTATAAACACGTCTAACAATACTTTCAGTTGTTAGAAAACAACTAAACACCACTCGACACTCGTAATATCACTGTTAAAACCATTTTGTGAAACTTGTTGTACTTTACCTTGACCAAACGCAGCAATTCCGACCGTTCACGTGTCCGTTGCTTTAAGTTGGCGCCAACAAGAAATGGGGGAAAAAATGTTATCTTAGTTACATAACGACCACGTGATCCCAGATACGTTTAAAATGTGCGATAGCATATCTAACGATATAATGTAATTAGTCGTCTGATAATTTAGGATCTCGTTTTTCGTGTGCCCTTTGCCTTGAATAAGACCAAAGAAATTGACATTGACACGTAAACGAGATGAGATGCATCCACGTTGCTCGTGGGAGCCGAGCCAAGTGTTTGGCGCCACCCTGTGAGAGAAAGTGGAAACAGATATAATAAACAGCTTCGATAAATTCGATTTTTAAATTTTTTTTTTTATATTGCGTGTGTTTTAGGCCTTATTTTAACTGGGTAAATTAGTATTTTTGTAATTTTTTTTTAAAGTGTATTGATTGTTTTGGATGAAAATTAGATATTAGCGAAGCCCTTGGAGAAAACAAAATCAGTATCGC
>JAQFZP010001344.1:0-20189 GCA_034695745.1 Geophilus truncorum | reverse complement strand
GGTGATAAAACCTCGAATGTCGCATTGATAATTCAGTCTGTGTTCCTGTTTGGCTCGTCGACGTTCTTCCATTAATGTCGTAAAGTCGTTTAATTTTTTCGAAGAAAGTTGCGCTTTGTAGGCCATTTTTCGACTCGACTTCCGTTTTGTTCTGACGTCACATCGTGCTCAAATGGACGCAAATGGACTTCTCACAAAGTTTTAGTGGGGGGGGGGACGTAAATCCACCTGTCCACCTCGTGGTGTCCACCGGGACCATTTGTGGTGCCAAGAGAGAGCCGTGGTCCCTTCTCTTCGGAGTTGGGCATTCTCCATTTCTCGTGCGTGGGGCTTTTCCCCTTCCGTTCTCCGTTCTGGAAAATAGCCTGGCTGAAATTCCATTATCAATCTAACAACAACAACAAGTTTTAGTGGCGGCCTCAGGCGGATGGGATAGGAACTACAGTATAAAAAGATTAATCACAGTAGTATTGTATGATTAAATAATGCAACAAATATTTACAGTAGTATGGAAAGGTTTTGGTTGTTTAGTGCTAGCTTATGTGTCTTTCAATTTACGGTACTAAAATTATGAACGATGTACAAGCGAAGCCTCGAACACGCTTCATCTACAAAAACAACAAAAAATTTTATTATAAATCACATTTTTTACTACAAAATTTTGTTTCTCTATACCGTAATTACTTTCTTCTGTGGTTTCTTGTTGACCTTGACGTGTATGTCGTGTGTCCATTTCCTCTCCTCCAGCTCGCGCATTGGTGGTTCTGTTCGCTGATGTGGTTCATTGTGTCATATGTATCCTCGATGTCTTGTCGAAGACAAACGACCAATATTAGATCTTAAATCTAATTAAAGACGTCTTTTGAACCTGTATGTGCTACTTGTGTAGCAGGGCCGTATTATCCATTAGGCTCGCACGAATTAAATTAATATTATTATTAATATTATTATTATTATCTTATCTTGAAAATAAACAGATTTTTAATGCATTTTTTCTAACATATTAAATAAATAATTTATCATAATTTATATTTTTAATAACATTAGAAAAATGTACTAAATGCACTGCACCTGACTTCAAAATGCCTAAAAAAATTCTTACTGAACTGAAAAATTGCAACGCCATATCTTTTTAGTCAATTTGGAAATTAAATTGACAATAAAAATAACAAAAATATTCCTTAATATTTTTTCACTCCCAAAATTTTACTTTATGATGGAATTCCCGTTTCGTGAGCAGTTTGTAAATTTGCGACCAAGACCCCACCGGGAACGCCCCCCCTCCCGTGGGTCATGGTGGGGGGGTGGCTCCGGGGGTGGCTCGCTCCCTTTCTCTCTCCTCTCTGACGACAGCTACACAGTCGCACACTAGGGAGTAGGGACGACAAAAGTTATTGTTTCTAGAAAGATGGGGAGAAAGAAAAAACGCGTGACTGAAGCTAAAGTTGAAGATATGATGGACTATGAATGCGAAATCCTAGGATACGTGATAGATCGGCGCAAATTTGTCGCGTCGGGTGACTGCGTGCTTCGAGCTTCGATATCGATGGAAAAACGTACCGTTTCTATTTATAACGACGACCAATTAATGGCTGTGGAAACTATTTACGAATACTACACTTTTCTATCACAACTGACGAATTTGTCGATATTGGACTTCTGCAATTTTTCTTTAGCGTTTAAGCTATTTTTTGTCAGTACTGAAGTCTGCAACATTTTCATAAACAAACTAGGGCGGATGAGAAGCTTAGCGGCAAAACATCCTTCCGGAGCACGTTTTCACAAGTACCGGTAACAATCGAATCGTCTATTTAATTTTTTATTCTTTTTTTTTTTTTATTTTTTTTTTCAGAAAAGTAGCAGAAAACGTGATTTAGTCAACAATTTATTACTGTTGTTTTAAATAACCTCGTGGTGTGACGTGATTAGCGCGGAGCCGGAGCCAAAAAAGCACAACCAATCGTTCTTTCGTTACCGCTAAACTATAAAATGTGACGTAATTGTAGGAATGTGATTACGGATTTAATAAAACGAATTACTCGTAAAATGTCAAACATAAAATTTTTTTCATTGAATTTTTTTTTAGGTAATTTTAACAAAACAAGGAATCAATAAATTCAATATACATTAAAAACTTGTTTTCATTATCATTGTAATACATCGATTGCCATTTTACACTTGTTCCGGAGGCACTGGAACGCTATTTTCGACCTCGGAACACACGGTACAGGTGCACGTTACAGGCTGCATGTACGTAAACGGTATTTTCGAGCCGTCGTTGCAATCTAATTGCGTCGTTTTACTCTCGATTTGATCGTGTTTGCAGCACAGACACGTCGATTCAAATTCTTTTTTAGCTGTTATAAGAATTAAACAATTAAATTTTGTAATTTTTTTAAATTTAATTTTTAATATTTACCAGCTGAATAAATGGTGTGTGATTCGCATTTTCCCTCGCATTTTTTAAATCCCACAATCGGGTGTAAGTTGACGCAGTTGTTACCGCCGTGGAAAAGATCGAATATTCTCACGGTGTCGTTCGGATTCACTTCTTGAACTGTGCAATCTGAAAATTATTTTATTATTAATAATTATTTCCAAAAATGAAAATATTTATAATACCTTCTGGTGGTGGCTCTACGCTACAAATATCACAGCAGTCGTCCGAATCTCTGATCACTTTATCCTTTTAAAAAAAATAAAATCAGTTAAAAATTCATATTAAATATTAATTTTATAATTTATACTTGTGGACAATAAGCCGGTAGCAGTGGACAGTTGGTTTCGTACTGCGTCACGACTCCAATTTTACTGTCGTTCACACAATGCGCTTTTGCACATTTGTTGAGAAGACTCGTCCATTTTTGTCCGACTTCGAACATCTCGGTCAATTCGACGCATGCGACAGGTTTACAAGTGCCGCAACACTCGGTAGAAGTACTCTTCGGCGGTTCATATTCGTATCCCTGAAAATTTAAAATATACCCATTAAAAATTATAAATTTATTTTCTAAAAAGTTAATTACTTTCGGACAGTCGAGGGTACAGCTGGTGGTAATAGTTGCTTTTATCGCATCACCGTTGGGTGCTTCGATGCACTCGATTTTCTTGCATTTGTCACCGTCTGGAGACGGCACTGATTGACCAATCTAAAAAAAAAATAAATTAATTAAAATTACAAAAAAAAATTTAAACTTTGGAAATTTCTGATTTCTTTTACTTCGAATTTATTTCCATTCAGACGACACAAGATCTGTTTGATTTTCGGACAGCATTTTCCAGGTTCGTTCACTTCCTCTATGATGTAATTTATCTTGATCGACGGATCTAGTTCCGGACACACTTCTTTTTGACATTGAGCATTGTAATGTCCCGGCGACCCATCGCAAGCACACTTGGTGCAAACTCCATCGTTCCACGACGTCCCGGGCTAAAACACAAAAACTCAACTCCAAAAATTAAAAATTTCCGCTAATCTAATTAGTAATTTACCGTATACAGCGCTTCCCTATCGTTGTAAATAAAAGCCGCATTGCCACCAACTGTATTATGCATGTGACTATAATAACACTGATCCTTCGGCGGCACTAAAATAATAAAAAATAAATTACAAAAATATAGAATTTTTATTAATTTTTGTTTAATTTTACCGCAATGTTTATCCGGACAGCATTTATTTTCATTGTATATCTCTAAATTTTCTCCCGGGAGACATTTCGGAGCTGCAGTACACAATTTTACGTTACAGATAACTCTTTTGATGGGACAACACGAGCTGTTGTCCACCACCACTTGCTGTCCGATTTCTTCGAGGACCGGTTCCCGGATTTTGGGACATTGCGTCGGATCGCATTCTACGTAGAAATAAATAAATAAAAATTTTATAATTACGCAAAATAACAAAATTATTTTTAATAAATACCACAAACGTATTCGGCGCACGAATCGTCACCGCGAACTGCTTTTGACACTTCCCCAGGAGCGCATGTTGGAATGACCACTTCCGGGCAGACCACGTGAGGTTTCGGAACTAAATTTTTAAAAAATAAAAATTTAGTGATAGAATAAAATATTTACTAAAAAAAAACAACTTACAGCAGTATTCTTTTTTGCAACAAGAATCGTTTTTAAGAGGATAACTCATCAATACTTCGTCGATTTTGCACGCGGGGTTCGGTGGACATTCCGTTTTGGTGCATTCTATCGACAGATCTTCGGTACATTCGCATTTGATGCACGGATTGGGCTGCCAAGAGTCGCCAATCTGGATAAATATTTAGAAAAATAAATAAATATTTGTTGTTTTGGAAGGAAAGTGGGATTTACTCACTCCATGTCCCTCGTCATCGCATTTTTCTGAAATTAAATTTTTTAAAATGTAATTAAATCAACCTAAAAATTAAATATTTTTTAAAAAAAATACTCACCGCATTCCATTGGATCGACACAAACGCCATCTTTCAAAACCCTATTTCCAATACAGAAACATCCTTCGACTGTATCGGCATCGCAAGTTTCACTTATTTGTTGATGTTCCAGAACGTTTTTACACGTTTTCATGCATCCGGAGCCGCATTGGTCGTAGTACATTCCTTTTCCGCAATTAATAGCTAAAAAAAAAAAAAAAAAAAAAAAAAACGAAATAAATATAAAAATCCAAATTTTCAACAAAGTTTCGAAAACTTACGACACAAATTCTCCGTTCTCCAATTCTGGATGCAAACATCTACTTGTGCACATGCGCGAGTGTATTCCGTGACAGATCTGCAAAGAGAGTCTTGGGCATTCACGCTGTGACAGACGTCGAATTGACACGACTTCAAAACGGGTTCCGGATCTACCAACAGATGGCACTGTTTGAACTGTGGACCGAGGATCGCTTCGCATCGTTCTTTCTCTAAAAGATTTTCGCACGGTTTTTCCTCGAAAACCACGCAGTTGGAATCGACCACTTCCATTCCTTCGGGTGGACTCGCGAGCCAACTCAATCCGAATTCGTTCGTGTCGTTGGTGAGAAAGCCGTCTACGGTTCTGATGTCGTCCGATTTGTCGTAGTTGCAGTCTCCTGTAAATGTTTGAATTTTTATACGAAATTTAAGATTTTGTTTTTCTCTTCTTTTTTACCACAAAGTCCTTCGGTTTGACCGTAATAAATGTCGGACGGTAGTCGGACTTGAAATCCGTAGTTGTTTTCGAAGTAGCGAACTTCTAAGGAGATTTCCTCGATTATAATAGTTAAAGTACGATCAGGTGCACTGGTCAAAGAGATGTTTATTCCATCGTAAACAAATGGGAAATCGGATGGGAAGAGAACGACGCCATCTACAGTAATCTAAAAAATGTTTGGAATTTAGTAATATTTTGTAACTTATAAAAAAGTCAAACTTACTGTGTAATTAACTCTAAAATGCACCACGTGCTCGTTATACAACACCATAATTGCCGTCGTACAAGTCGTCCCCGGTTCTTCCAAACACTCATCGTTCGTGATGTAAACCTCGAATTTATGTTTTCCAATTGGCGATTTATCTCTAGCCAAAACGTAAGTGCAGTTCCCTTGAAACGGATAGTAAAAACGATCGAAAGTGTTGTAATGTGGGTCCCCGTATCCGTCGCAAACGCAGTCCTGGCATTTATCCAACGTAACGCAAGTGTCGTTTCTTTTCTTCACGGTTCCGTCCGGACAGTAGCAACCGGCGATGCACGAATTCTCGCATTCGCTCAGGTCTTCTTGTAGATTGTCGCAGCTGCGCTCGCAAATGGGTCCGCAGTCCTTCCACACCAATCCCGGTGGACACGTGGGAGCTGTAGAGAATAAAATAGTATTATTTTTGTTTTTGTTGACTTTTATTTTGTTTGGATATTACAGCAGCCAAGTTTGGTTCTCCATTCGTTGAGTTTGGCATTTGGATCCTCGGTTTTGCAAGCTTCGACGTATGTTAGATATGCGTCGCATTCGCATTCCTTGGATTTCTGCTTCCCTTGGGTGATACAATCGCACATTGATGATACGCACGCGCTCATAAAGAAGTTCGGGTCCACGATTTTGTTGCAGACTTCTAATGGCGGTTCACTGATTTGTGAGATAAAAATTTTAAAGATAAAAACGTAGAAATTTTCCAAATCTCAAAATTCCACAATTACATTAAATTATTGCAAATAGCCACTGCTTGTATCTTGACGTCTGCTTTGCACACTTCCGGTTCGCATCTCTGCACCGGTCCGATGGCCCAACTGTTCCCGAACGCCTCGGTGCTTCCGGCGCGGTCACCACTGGGCATTTCAAAGTCGTCTTTCGAATCTCCGCTGTACAATCCGCACAAGCCGTTGATCTTGCGCAACAAATGATCTCCCACTTTGATCTTGACGTTCTGCTGTTTGTTCCACTCCACCTCAAAGTCGTACTTCTTCGATCTAAATATTACCGAATTCGCCACGACGCGAATCGCAAAATCCTCCATTATTTTACTCAAAATAACGAGTTGCGATGACGTGTAGATTTGGTTGTTGTATTCGACGGTCAAGTCCGAGTCTAGACGGAAGTTGTGTTGATCTTGTTTGATTAGCAGGTATTTGGTGCAGTGTTCCGCGTTTTCGTCGCATTCTTTGTGGATGCTGACTGCGAAATTTTGCCCGTCTTTGTCCTGCATCAGTGTGTGATCGCAGATTTCATAAGGATATTCTTCGCCGTCGAAGGTTTTGAAATACTGACTCACGAGATCGCAGGTCACTTCTGAAATTTACATTTTTATTTAATCAAACTGAGAAAATATGTGGAAATTTTACTTAGAGGCGGTGGTTTCGGTTTCGGCGTTGTTGGGATATATTTTTCTTCTAAATTTAAAAAAAAAATAAAAAATTAGAAAATTTGTAAATAATATTTGCGATTTTCAATTTTACCGCATTCGTAGACCGGACACACCAAATCGTTGTTTACGATTATCAGATCTGTTCCTGTCGGACACGTTGGTATTGGTGGACAAATGGGAGCTTCAGTCGCTGCAATTGATATTTTTATAATTAATTTCAAAATTTTATTTAATTTTTTTTTCAAAATTTAAAAAGTTATTACTCGTTGGACAACTGCTTTCGTCTTCTCTTTTCGGACAATCGACAACTCCATCGCACCACTTGTCTCTCATGATGCACTCTTTGCTCAATTCGCACATTATTTCGTCCGGTGGACACGGCTCGCAATAACATTTACAATCGTTTCCAATTCGTTCTTTTAACCCCTAAAGATAATTTTAAAAAATTAAAAAATTATTCAATTTTTTTTATATATATTTTTGAATTACAGCTGAGCATCGTGGACAAGTCTTATTCCTACAAGTCGTGTATCCATTAATCTCGCACTCGCATTCTTTGCAGTCCACTGTTAACAATCGATCACCAGGCTAAAAATTTATAATAAAAAAAAATTCAATTAAAAAAAAAGCTAAATTAAATACAAAATGAGTCAAACTTTGAATTTCTTCCCATCCATATAACACGGACAATGTAATGGCGAAACGCACTGACTGCCATCGCACAATTCTCCGACCGAACAGTACTCCGGACAATTTCTCGCAACTCCTGGCGGAACTTCCGGACACACGAGCAAGCCTGGAGGTCGTAACGAAGTGGCTTCTATTTAAAACCAAGCAAAAATCAAATTCATTAATATTTTTTAATGACACTTGCGGTGTATTCATTTTCACACCTGGACACACGTAACAAATAATCCGAACTTCGTAGTCGTAGCAGTATTTCCCATCACTCTGATCGCTATTTCTACAACTCAAACCGTTAGTCAAATCGCACTGAATCTTTTGTCCCGACGATCGGTAATCGATTTGAGTCACCGTATCGCGACACTCGATCCCGATCGGATTTGCACAAAAATTCGAATGTTTGATGATGTCATCGACCGATTCGTAGTCGCCGTCAGAAGTGTAAGGTTTGTTGATATTAATCCATTCACCGTATTCTTCGCACTCGCCACCTAAAGTAGTAACAATTTTAAATTTTTAATTTCATTTAAAAAATAAATAAATGAGGGTTTCACCGGAAGGAGCTAAAGTTTCGAGTTTCGGATGCGTTTCTGCACACCCGAGAACCTCCAACCGCAACGAAATCCAATTATGCCACGCTATTGGATGAATTCGGAGATATCGAGCCGTTATGATGTCGTCGAAGTACTGAGTGACCGGAGTTGTACCGTCGGTGTTTCCGGTGAATTTCTAAATTTTTAAAATAAACAAAAAAATTTAAATCGTGAATTTATTTGAAAAGTTTTCAAATTACTTCTTTGTTGTTATTTAAAACACTCGTCCATGTTTGTCCGTCGTTGCTAGAGGACACTGTGTACGCTTCGATCCACTCGTTGTATTGCGGACGACCTTGCGTAACGATGGCTGCCAACGATGTCGGTTTTACGAAATCGATTGTTACGTATTGGTTTGTGTCCGAAGGGTAAGCGAGCCATCCGCCAGAACCGACGATGTCTTCCGGGGTGTTGAGACCGATTCTCGAAGCTCCGCTGCTTTCTCCGTGCCACGAAGACGTGAGAGTGATTTGCGACTCGGTTATCAGTCCGTTTTCGAGTCCCATCGGAACGTCGCATTCTGATTAATAATAAAAAATGTAAATAATTTATATTTTGATTTTTAAAAATTTCAAATTTTAAATTTTACTTATTTCCGTCACTTCTTCGCTCGATTCGCCTTCTTTCACGTACTCCGGGGTCAGTACTGTCGGCGAAAATTTTTTTTTTTTATAAATTTGAAAATATTTTTAAGTTTAATTTCGGTTACTGTTCATAGTGGTCGTAATGGACGGCGTCGTTCCTGTTGCTTCGGCGATGTTTTCGGGTACGGTCGCTGTAAAAGTTTTAAAAAATTTAAATTTCGCGCCATTTTTACTCAGCTATGAGAACTCACGGTATGGTTTGTAGCATCCTTTAATCTCCAATCTCATGCTGATCCAATTATTCCACGTTTTTGGTTTGATTTTCACGTACCGCGTACGAATTGGTTGCGAGAAATAATTGAGATGCGGCGTATCGCTGTCGTAATTCCCGTTAAAAACCTCGTGAAAAAATTAAAATGTATTGAAATTTTTGATTTTGAGTACGTTAAAAAATGTCTCACTTCCGGTACACCATTTTCGTCCAACACGTCGGACCAAGTCTCACCGTCGTTACTGTATTGTACTGTGTACGAAGTTACGTATTGCTCTGCATTGTGACGACCCTGGGTTTCGATGCCCGTGATCACTCGGGGTTCTCTAAAATCAATCTAAAAGAAAACAATGGTAAAAGTTGTTTTAAAAGTTGTTTTTGTTGCTTACTTCGACATATTGATTCAAATCCGATTTTCCCGCGACCCATCCACCAGCTCCGTATTGGTCGTTGATCATGTTGAGTCTGATTCTCGAGGGTCCACGAGTTGAATCCCGCATAGTGGACACCGTAATCTGGTCATCCGTTAACTGCTCGTTTTCGAATCCCATTGGTTCGTCGCAGTCTCGAACTAAATTTAAATCTTTTTTGTTTATAACTAAATTTTAATATCAAAAATAAATTTTATTACCGGTAGTTGTAGCTAAAGTTGTTGTTGTCCACACTGCAACATCAAAAAATTATATCGAAAAATTCAATTATCTTTATTTTTCTTACGTACTTTTACCACATCCCAAAACATCTACTCTCAACGCAATTTGTCTTCTCCACGCTTGCGGTAAAATCCTAACGTACCGTGCTTCGAAGGGTTTTTCTAACATCACTTTTTCTTCGCCGTTAGATACTCGTGGTCCTGGGAAATTCTAAAAATAATCAAACTATTTATAAAAATTTTTCTAATTTTTTAAATAAATAAATTACGTGTGGTGTTCGTCTATCAGGCCTCATGTAATAATCGTACGTAATTCCATCTCGACTGTACATCACTCGGTAAACGGTCACCCACTTTTGCTCCCACGGATGCCCTCTAACGACAAATCCGTAAACGGGTTGAATAGATCCGAAATCAATCTCCAAGTATTGATCTTTCGTCGCATATCCGGGACTCCATGCACTTACTAAAATTTAATTTAATTTTTTTTATAAATTTTCGAATTTTTAACTTAAATCGTAACAAACCCGAATCAAGTCTCGCTTTTTCGGGACCGGTCATCGGTGTGAAACTGTTGGACGCTTTGAAATTCTCGTCCGGAACTGTGTCCAGAAGCGAATAAAACTCGGAACACGGTGCTAAAAAAAAAAAAATAAATAAATAAATAATTTCAATAAAATTAAACTTAAATTTTTCTTTAAAAAAAAAAAAATTTCTCACCAACTGTCACTGGTTTGATCGTCGTGATAACGATCGTAGTTGGTATTCCTGTCGTAGTATAGTTCGTACAACTGCAGAAATATCGGATCTTGTAGTCTTTGCACATTCTGCTCGGTTGATTCGCATTGATGCACGTCAACCCCAACTCGGGAACACACATTAGGATTTTGTCGCCGGTATTTTCGTGACTTAAACCCGTCTTCGAATCCACACATTCTATTTTACTAATTTCACCCTAAAAAGAAATTTTTATTTAAAAATTTTTAAATTTATATATAATTTTTTAATTATAACCTGTGAACAAAAGTTTTCCTGTCTCATCAAAAACGCCGCAGTTGTTTTCTCGACATCCCCTTCGCCACTTCTCGGGTCATCTTCGTTGATCCATCTTGACCAATAGTCGCACGGCGGCGCTACAACAGTTGTAGTTATTTTACTGGGCGGTGTAGTGACCGTAGTCTCCGGCGTTCTGACCGTTGTTGGTGGATATAGAGTGGGACAGTCGCAGAAGTATCGGACCTCGAAGTCCTCGCAGTAGTGGTCTTCCGGTTGGTTCTTAGTCTCGCAGTAGAATCCCTCCTGAAGCGAACAGACTAAATCTTTGTTGTCTGACTGGTAGTGCGGGGTTTTGGTGCGCCTCTCGCGGCATTGAATCGAGGTGAGATATTCGTTGGCGCAAAACACGTTGCCTTCTTCGCGAATCTCCGACACTTGTTCGTGTTCTCCGTCCACGTCCGGGTGGTGGGCGCTGTACCAGTCGGTGTATCCCTGAACGCAGGAACCGATCACGACGCTAGGTGGCGTTGTTGGCACTGTGTATTTCGGAGTTGTGTAATTTTCTAAAAATTAAAAAGTATAAAATAAATAATTACAAAAAAATTGGTTAAAATTTGAATAAATTACCACAGGGACAGTAAAATCTAATTTCATAGTCGGGGCACGGTGGTAACCCTTTGATGCCGACGTTGTTCTTGCATTGCAGACCTCTTCGGAGATCGCACGATACTTGGTCGTTGTTATGGACGTAGATGTGATCTGAAAAAATAAAATCAGTTTAAATCTAAATTTTTACAAAATATTTTTAATTAATTTTTTTTTCGTACTTTGCACATTACGACATTCCACTCTGATCGGATTGTCGCAAAATTCGTATTTCATTCGCATGTCCGTGATGAGTTCCGAATCGCCGTATTTGTCCGGTTTGTTATCGTTGATCCATTTGGTCCAGCAATCGTCTTGTGCGATTGGAATTAGTGGTCCGAGAGTTATTTGCGCTTCTAAAATTAAAAAAAGTAATCATTATTATAAGATAAAATTTAGAAAAATTAGTTTATTTACCTGGCGTTGTTGCGCCACATCCAGGCACCGTGTGGCAGGTGAGGGTATTGTCCGAGCACTGACAACGTTCGCATTCGGTAATGTCCACCACTTGGCCGGGCTAAAACAACAATTATTTAAAACTTACAATTGCTTGGTCAATGAGTAACAACTTACTCCCAACATTGTTCCATCGTCCATGAGACAATTACATTCTGATTTCATAACGCATGTGTTTTTATCTCGCCAAACCTTCGGTAATTTGCATTCTTCTTCTATACATCCACCTATGCAACTCGATTCGCCGGAGATTGGTTCGGTCGGACATTCGCCACTAGAAAATTTACCAAATTTAATGTTTAATTTTTAAATTAATTTAAAACTTACGATTTATGCGCTTCCACCAAGAAAGAATGACACACGTCGTTGCAATCGTAAGCGCATTCGTTCCACTCATATCCTTTTTCACAACGCGATGTAACTTCTAAATAATAATAATAATAATAATAAATAAAAAAATAAAAAATTCACCAAAATAAAATTAAAAAGTAGATTTCGAATTTACCTTCTTCGACACTAGATGGCGTTGTTCGAGCACCGCAAAAACACTTGAAGCGTACTTTGTAATCGTTACAGATCTTCCCTTCCGGCTGAAAGTTATTGTAACAAGCAGCACCGACTACGTTGTTGCATTTGACCGCCTTATCTCCGGTTTCCCTGATGTCGGTCAATCCGTCGAGGGTTTTGCACTCGACGTCGGTGATTTGATGTTTGTCGCAAAAATAGTGTTCCGATAAGATGGTTCTTAGATCCTCGAAATCGCCTCTGCCACTGCAATTAGATGAGTTTTTAATTAAAATGTAGATAAAATAAACTGAAAACTCACGTATTCGGATCGTCGTTGTCGAACCATTCGGTCCATCCGTCGACGCACACCTTAGGAGCTACGGTGACCCCTTCACCTATAAAAGAAAAAATATTTTAAATTTAAGATAAAAAAAAAATTAAAAATATTTTTACATCTGCAAAAAGCCCTGATCCTGAAATCGGGACAGTCATTTCCGCTACATTGAATTCCTTTGGTCGTACACGCTTCGTCTAATCTCTCCGGCGAGTAATCAACATCGTGCGGTTTTCCCGTAAACGTATCGACGCATTCGACTCTGTCGACGATCGGACACAACTGAGCAAAATTTTCAACGTCTTCGAAAAACTCTCTCTCGATTTCGTCTTCGTCGGGCGAATCCAAGTCGTACCACTGCGTCCAGTTGTTACACACAGGTGGGATCGTGGGTCCGATAAAATACGGCGTCGTCTCCACGTCGGGGGGCGATTCGTCTTTGCACGCGCAGTGAAACGTGATTCGATAATCGTGGCATTTCCCCGACGGCTGCAACGAATTGTAGCACTCGAGTCCGAATTCCTTGGTGCATTTGACGTCTTTGTCAGGGAATGTCCGGAAATCGATGTTTCCTGCACCCGATTCTTCGGCACCTTAAAAAAATATAAAATCACGTTTTAGTAATTCCAATAGTAATTCAAAAATTATTTTTTAAAATACTGGAAATTTCTGTATTGTCCGAAACGCATCTGACGTCGATGATTTCCTCATCGCTGCAGAACTGGAAATGAGTTCTCAAATCGTCGATTCTCTCGAAGTCACCTCCGGAACTGTCCGGACTGTCGATGTTCATCCAAGAAGTCCAACCGGCTTCGCAGATCGGTGGGAGTTTGATGGCGGATGGAATGGCAGTAGTGGACCGTGGTGGATAACCTAAAAAAAAAAAAAAAAAAAAAAATTTAAAATTTAAGAATAAAATTTATAATTTAAAATACAAAATTACATTCGCAAAGAACGTTGATTTCGAAATCTGGACACAAGTTGTTGTTGATCGCATTGTCGCAACGAATTCCTTCCAAAGTGCAAGCGGGGTCCAGTTTTAGATGCGGGAATTCGGTGTAGTCTTTTTCCGAATGCGCTTGGCGACACTGGATTTCGATCGGTAATGGACAAGTTTTGTAAAATCCGTCGATTTCTGCTAAAAGTTCTTCTTCTACGACGACGGGTGGTGGAGAGAGGTTGATCCATCCGGTCCATTTGGCACATAACTACGGGATCCATGAGAATTTGTTTTTTGAATTGATAAGTTGCAAGTTTTTGTTTGGGGGGAATTTTAGATTTTCTTTACCTCTCCGGCTGTTCCCGTGACGGCTTCCGTCGTTCCTCCTTCGGGTAAGACTCTTTCCGGGATAGTGTCGGATTCGGTCGTGGTTATGACGTCTTCGAGGCATAAACAATAGAAACGGACTTCGTAGTCGTGGCATAAGTCTGAAAAAAGATGAAATAGACAAAGATCAGTGAATTACGGTACTTAAAAGTAACAGAAAAAGACGAGATTTTTGACGAATTCTAAGGGATTTTTGCAGATTTGCGGACCCCTCGGAATTCCCACACCATTAACTTACAGTCCGTTTGTTGCGAGTGCAAACACTCAAACCCTGACTCCAGATCACACCTCAAGTTCTTTTGTCCCGATTCTGAGTAGTTCAGTCCACTTCCCGCATCCCGACACTCGATACCGGTAATGTGTTCGTCTCTACAAAACTCGTATTTCTCTCTCAAATCCTCCACGGTCTCGATATCTCCTTTCGGATCCGTGACTGGGTCGCCCACGCTCATCCATTCGGTGAACCCACTCGGCTGACCGGGACACGGCGACCACGGACCGGTCGGCGGCATCGTGACGTACGGCGTCGACGTGCGACAATCGCAATACAAACTGATCTCGTAATCCAAACATCTCCCGTCCGACTGCTCCGAATCGTCGCACTTGAACCCGGTTTTCAGATCGCAGGTCACTTTCTGACCGGTCGCGTGAGAAGGTATTTTTTTCTCGACCGATTGGCATCGAATTGCGGTCGGTGTTTGGCAGATTGTGTAATAGTATCGCAAATTTTCGAGTATTTCGTTGTCTCCGAAGGTGTTTTCGATCAATTCGTAGTCGGAGCCGGAATCGGGCGTGTCCACGCTGAACCACTCGCTCCAACCGGTCTTCAGACATTCGGGGACCTTGGTAACGGTAGATATTTCGCGGTGGGCAGTGATCACATTGCAGCCCAGAAGCTCGAATCGCATGCTGATTCGGTGGATCCAGTCCGTCGGTAGGATTTTGATCATTTTCGCGTAGATCGGAGCGGGGAATGTGTTGACCTTCAAACTACGTTGGTCTACGTTGGCGAGAAATACTTTCTGGAATTATGCAAAAAATAAATTAAAATTTAAAAAATATATATACTGTATATTTTTAAAATTTTTAAAAATTATTTTACTGCTCTTCCGTCTTGTTCAATTGTTTCCCAGTTGACCCCGTCATTACTGTACATCACTTCGAAGTGAGTGACCCATTCCTTCGACGTTGGGCTTCCCTGCGTGATGATTCCGGTGAATTCCGTCGTTTGTGGAAAGTCAACCTAAAACATATAAAAAAAAAAACATTAATATCCATAAAATCACGAAATTATATTTTTACTTGTATCCATTCGTGACTGCTTATCACTTCCGGACTCCAGGCGTATTTTCCATTAAGTCGCGCGCCTTTACCGTCGACATTTTCATGCAAAATTGACGACGCCGTAATTTGGTTATTATTGATGGTTCCGTCTTCTAAGCCCAATTTAGCATCGCATTCTGAACACAAATAAAATTAATTTTTAATAAAAATAAAATTTAATTCGCGATTTATATCAACCTCTTTGCTCGCAGTGGCAGTTGAATCTGACTTCGAATTTCGGACACTCGTTTGGATCGTTCGCCAAACACTCAAATCCGTTTTGAGTCGTGCACGCGACGTTTTCGAATTCGAGCGACAGTTTTTTCGACGACACTTCGCGGCAGTCGACGTCGATGATGTCAGAATCGTCGCAGAACGAGAATTCCTTTCGTAATGACAATTTATCCGTTTTTCCTTCACTGGTTCTCATCCAGTCCGACCATCCTAGAATAAATTTCACTCGTCATCATCAAAAAAAACATCGAATTATTTCTTTACCTGGAGCTGTGCACTCAACAGATGGCAGTGTGGTCACAACTGGTGTTGTCGATGTTGTTGACACGGTTTTTCCTATTTAAACAACAAATTTGCATGTAAAGTAAAATGAAACTTAATATTTCTAAACAAACCACAATCGCAGAAAAGTCGAATTTCGTAATCCCGACAGATCGGATCCGGTACTTGATGAGTGTTTTCGCACATCAAACCGGTCGAAATTGAACATTGTACAATATCGCCCGTCGTTGAAGACAATTTGTGAGTTTTCGCATCTCGGCATTCGATCGCAGTGATGTATTCTAGTGGACACAACTCGTAGGGTCCCTTCAACAACAACAAAAAAATGTCAATTTTCGGTACGTTATGTTGTAAAATAATTTTTTTCTTAAATTACTTTAACGAGATCCTTCACGATTTCGTAGTCGCCGCCATTTTCGTAGTTCGGTTTGTAGCTGTTTATCCATTCGGACCAATGCGACACATCGTTACACTTCTGTACGATCGGTTTGATCGTAGTGGGTGAAACTGTCGTTACTCTACCAGGCACACACGGTTCGCCGACACAGTCCATTTTACCGTTTAAGCAATGACTAAAATTTAAAGAAATTATTTTAACGGTACGGTAATTTTATATTTTTAAATTTAATTTTTTTAAATTTCCAACCATGATTGGCACGGCAAAACAACTTTTTCGTCCGTAATTCGTTCTCCTTCGTGATACAGAACCCCGTTGATGATGCTACACGGCTGAGACACGCATTCTTCTTTCGGAATACATTTATATTCTTCGTCGTCTTTGTAAATTTCATCCACTTTGCATTCCGGTGGATCGCATCCCTCGACGCACATCTCGTCTTTGCACGTTTTATCTAAATCCTTGTACAGAAATTCGGTTTTGCAAGTTGTTTTTGGACACACACTCATGCAAGGGGTGTATTTGTCGCATTCTCGACACTGAATCGCTGGAATAAAAAATATTTAGAAATTAGTAATGTGAAAATTATTTCCCAATTGATAAATTACGGCATAAGTCTTGTGAACGCCACGCAATGGATTTTCCAATTACGCTACACTCTTGAGCGTACGCGGCGATGGCCGTACACGTGCATTCGCAATCGTTTCCAGTGTCGCAACCACAAGTGTCAGAAATACATCTAAAAAAGAAGAAAAGAAATTAATTTTTTTACTTTTTTTTTCAATTTTTTTGATTTCTTTAAATACTTTTCTAGGAACTGGTCAACTGGAACATCGCTGTGACACGATTCAAAAAGTTCGGATTTGAGAACCCCGCACTTCTTCTCGGCCCACGCCAATCTGTGTGGATTCGCTTTACAGTTGTCTTTTACCATTTCGGCACTAGTACAGTACGAGTGTAATCGCCAGCTGTCGGCAAATTCCGTCACCAAAGCCACAGTTGGGCCTCCGGAGGGAGCCTGGAAGTCGTTGGTCTCGTCATCGTTGAAGTCTCCGCACAATCCGCGCACTTCGTTCTTCCACTGCGACTGTAATTTGACGTAAACTCTCGTCCCTTGGTCCCAGTACAGAGTGACCCCGATGTCAGTGTGGACAACGACGAAAAGACCCACTTTGTGAACGGTAAACGGCGAGTTTCCGTCCAATTCCGGGATCTGTTCATTTTTGGATAACCGAAGTTGATCGTCACCTGTTAAAAATCAAGTTTTACTTTTACAGAATTACGGGATTAAAATTTCAGTATATTCGTACCGATGATGAAAGTTGCAGCTGTAAAACAAGTGATTTGTGTGTCGCCACAAGGCATGGACTGAACATTAACAGTGAACTGCGATCCTTGAGTCAAAGTGTATTCGCATTCTCCGACAAATTCGAACATGCGTCCATCGAAAGTCTTCACGTGAGTGTCTCCCCAGGCGTAGCAAATTCCCGGACATTCTCTCTGCTCGCATTTCCAGCGCGCATTTTCGCATAAACTAAACAAAAAAAACATTTTCCGGTCGGAAATGTCATTTTTAAAAACTCCAAAAAAAATGTTTCGTTTTGAAATACGGTACCACAAATTGCAGTCTTGTAACATTGTTTCTCCGGGTTTATACGATCGTTCGTTGTGGTGACAGGGACAATCGGATGGGTTAACGCACGTTTCTGCTTTCGTGTCGTAAATGTAGCCGTCTTTGCATCTTAAAATTAATTTAAAAAAAATTTAGTTTTAATTTTTAATAAACAATATCATTTTTCCTACTTGCATCCGGGTTTGCAGTGTACCGTTCTGCACATTGGTGGTTTGTGAAAATTCGAACACGTGAGTGGACACTCGATCTCGCAGTCGGTGGCTTCCATGTTTTCGGCTTCGGAACATTCGCTTACTTGATCAGATCTCGACGCGTCTTTTATTTCTTCCGGCGTTGCAACTTGGCATTCCCACACTGCATTTTTGCAAGTACTATTTGAAGAATACCCGGGAATTACTAAAGGATTTTTTTTTAATTATTGGTTTTATAACTTACCAGATGTTGCCTTCTCGTACAGTGGAGTGTCCCGCTGAATATTCGACTTGGTCGAACAAACAGGAGCAGTCCGACATCGAAATGCACTCGTTTTCGGAATTCAAGGTCATTCCCATCGGACAGTTGCATCCTTCCATGCATTTGTCCGTGCACTGGGGGTTGGCTGAGATGTCTTTGCAGCTTCGACTGCACGATGAACTGCATTGTTTGTACACCTGACCAGTGGGACACGTAATTTCTAGAGGGGAAAAAATTGAAATTACAATTTACAGTAAAAAAAAAAAAAAAAAACAACTTGTGCAAATTTTTCATATTTTTCGAAAATTTATTACATTTAGAAATCTTTAACTTCAAAATTTGAAAATTTCAAGTGCCTTTTAATTGGCACTTCCGGTTTGACAAAGTATGCAATACCTTCAACCTTGTTAAGAACATTTCCGGTTATCAGTTATCGAACTCAAAATTAATACGTTAGAAATTACAGAAACTTTTTTAAAACCGGAAGTGCCACTTTGGCTTCTGATGACGACTCAGGGATAAGTAATAAGTGTTTAACGTACCGCATTCTGTCAACTGCGACCTCCAATCCATAATGGCGCCTTTTTTAGCGCAAATCGTTGCGTAATGAGCGATACTCGAGCAATAACACGTTGCTGGATTTTTGTTCTTGCATCCACAAACGTCGTAAATGCAGTTCCGGAAGTACGGTTCTGGGTCCACGACGTCGTGACACGCCGCAAGAACGCTGCTCTTAATCTTGGAACAAATGGCTTCTGATGTTTCCTTAAGTTGCGGATTGCTCGAACACGGATCCATCACGAGCGCAGCTGGGGAAACGTCGGGGCAAAAGTCGTCGGTTTTCCATTTGTTTACGAACGAGGCGACGTTGTTTTCCACGTCGCCCTCTGGTGTGAGAAAGTCGTCCTTTTGGGTTTGCGAAAAAGTGCCGCAAAGACCTTGAAGGGTGTTGAGAAGCGACGGAGGGGCGTCGACGTAGAATCGCGATTCGCCGTCCCATTGAATCGATAATCCATTAGGCAATTCGATCTAAACCGAAAATTTTATTAGAAAACATATTGTTGGTATTTATTTTATGTTTACTTTGATAAACGACGACGTGGGTCTGTAAATATACATCCCAGTAGCGAAATACGGAAGTTCTAAAAGTTCTCTGCCGTTCAGCACCATCTAGCGACAAAATAAAAAATTAATTTTCCGTTTTAATCAAAATTTGACTTTTTTTAAATTTTAATTACCGAATAATCTTGTTTCAAGTGCAACTCGCTATCGTGAGTACGAATCGTGATGGTTTTCGTACAGGAAGGTGTCAAAACAGCGTCCAGAGGTGTCGCTCCTTTTGTTTCGACCGCAGGTTGATCGCAGGCCATGAATTCTTGCTCTATCGAGTAATTCGCATTCGAAATCAAATAATAACTGCATTTTCCCACGAAATCGTAGTG
This sequence comes from Geophilus truncorum, assembly GCA_034695745.1. Classification (NCBI taxonomy): domain Eukaryota; kingdom Metazoa; phylum Arthropoda; class Chilopoda; order Geophilomorpha; family Geophilidae; genus Geophilus; species Geophilus truncorum. Next base: position 567 of record JAQFZP010001344.1, on the reverse strand, counting down.
TTTCCCGTCGAACGTCGTGTAATGGGGGTCTCCGACGGCCGAGCATCTGCTTTCGCACACTTCTTTGCTGCACTGCCACTGACCATCGGCACATTTACTGGAAAATTTAAAAAAAATAATTAATTTTTAGTATTTTTTTAATGCTGAAATTTCTTACCAAGTGTTGCAATCTTGTTGTACGATAGATCCGGTCGTGTAATGTTCTTTTTTGTACGAGCAGGGACAGTCCGATGGGTAGAAGCATTTGTTTTCTGGTCCCAGAACCATACCCTTAGCACAGAAACAGCCATCGTTGCACCAGTCCGATTTACACTTCCGGTTTGGGTTGGCGCACGTCGCTGGACAATCGGAGCCGCAGTCGTGGTAGATCATGTCATAGGGACAGGAAATGTCTATAATAATAATATACAAATAAATAACAGTAAATTAAAAAAAACTTTTTAATTTGAAAAAACTATCTTTCTAAATGTCCTAAAAAATAAAAAATAAATTTTAAAATGTCCTAAAAAGTAAAAAATAAATTTTAAAATGTCCTAAAAAGTAAAAAATAAATTTTAAAATGTCCTA
>JAQFZP010001343.1:0-20199 GCA_034695745.1 Geophilus truncorum | reverse complement strand
CTTGACTTATATAATTCAAAATGCCGAAATCAAAAAGGGACAAGAAAGGTAATTACAAATATTTAAATACAAATAAAGAAATTAAATAATTTTTTCCACTTCTAGTCTCCCTGACACAGGTTAGGAAAAAACCTCTAGAAACCAAGCAACAATTACTTCAAGACGTAAGTATTTTTAACACAACTAATAAATACAGAAATTGTTAAGTAAAATAAATATAAATATTGTTTAAATAATTGTTTATAGATTCGGTCATGTGCAGAGCAATACGCACGCCTGTTTGTCATTTCAACAGAAAATGTCCGGAATAACAAACTAAAAGACGTCCGTCAAGAATGGAAACACAGTCGGTTTTTCTTTGGTAAAAACCGAGTAATGTCCATGGCTTTGGGAAAGTCAGAATCAGATGAATGCCAAGATAAAATTTATAAAATAACAAAACACCTGGTTAATCAACGAGGATTGCTGTTTACAAACAAAACAAAAGATGAAGTTTTAAAGTAAAAATTATAAAATTCTTTCGAAAAAAATTATATCTATAAAATAACGTAAAAATTGCAGGTGGTTTACTGAATTCAAGGAACCTGACTTTGCTAGATCAGGAAATAAAGCGTTGGAAACGATCGTATTAGATAAAGGTCCATTACCAGACCTCAGTTTCGCACTAGAGCCACAGTTAAGGCAATTAGGATTGTCAACATCATTACAAAAAGGTATAATAGCAAGTAGTATTGTTAAATTTAATATTTATAACATCAAATATTCTGTAGGTATAATCACTTTAACCAAGGATTACGAGTTATGTAAAAAAGGTGAACCGATAACCCCAGAGCAAGCCAGGCTATTGGTAGAAATATTAATTGTAAAATTATGATTAGTTAACTAATTACCTTTACATTTTCTATTTTCTAGAAATTATTAGGCAAAAAGATGTCTGATTTTAAAGTAAATGTAATTTGTATGTGGTCAAACGATGGGTCGTTCGAAGTATTTGAAACAAACGATGAAAACGAAGACGAAAATCCAAATATGGAAGAATCAGATGACGAAACAGAAGAAGTTTAAATTCTTCAACAAAGATGTAAATGAAGAATAAATTTCATTTTTTCCGACGACATGTTTCATCTCTTCAAGTATAGTAATAAACCAATTACAACATTTTATGAAAAAAAAAAAAAACACAATTTTTTTAATTTTTATTATGAGTTGTTTTTACAATGTTGACAATTAAAATAATGATCACCATTTGCACAAGATTCGTAAGAAATAATAACTTAAGATTACAATTTACATTCTAAAATGAAAAATAAAATATTACCCATAATTAAACGACCCTATTACAGCACGTACTAAATTTTGTTTTTTTATTGAATATGAAATGGATGAACGTTCAAAGTAGTTTACGTTTTAGGCCGCTTGGAATTGGAAGGATAACTGTCTTCAGGTGGAGACCGTTTGCCAGGCTGCCATCTGTAATGATCAATGTAGTCCAACAGCCGCTCCTTTGTAATCGGCGTTCGAATACTATTACAAACACCTAAAACAACGTGAAAAAAAATTAGGTGAGTTACGGTAACATTTCTTTACAATTTCCTCACTCATAGCTGTTTTGAAACCGTTAGGAAATGACTTGTCAGTTCTTTCTCGCATGAATTTCCATTCATTTTTCTCAAATTTACATTCGATTATCTTCTTGTCTAAGCTTTTTAACTCCTTTGTAACCTTTATCTCCGCAAATGGGGTGTTTAAACTACCAACGTATAAAAGACCTTTTATTTCCGGAAGCATGCTGCAAGAAAAATGAATATTTGATTAATTAACTACGAGTGGATTATAATCATTGACCTCCAGTAACATGCAAATATGTATAAACAGATTTGCATTGCACCACATGCAGATAAATGAATGTAATTAAGAAAACCAAAAGAAAAATTTAATAACTAACCCAGGCCTTTCTTCCTTCCTGAGAATTAATTTAAAATCAACTGAATTTAAACTTGGTGGTTTCCATTTTAAAACCTCTGCGTTGGGGCCTCCGGTGTATGGCTAATTATAAAATATAAAACAAAATTATTGAAAAAAAGTCAAATCTTTGATGCTACATTAATATTACCATGACTGTGGGTTGATAAACGAGACCGTCAACTTCATGTCCCAGTTGCTTAACAAATTTTTCACCTAAAAGCTATGAATATAACATTAATGTAACAAACTTCTTAGTTACTGTATCTTAATGACTAATACATTTCGAGCGTAAGCCACATCCCAGAAATCTTTCGCTCTAACGCTAAATGGTTCTGAACTTTTGTCGATAAGGCCTGATTGTTTTGCCAGTTGTCGTGGCTCCACTATTTCTTTTTTAATGCAGAGTAGTCTGCGGTCAAAATCAGTCTTTCCAACTTCTTTTCCCTAGAAAAATTAAAATTTAGTACTACATTTTAGTGTTATATAATTTTTAATTTTTACCTCGAATTTTATAATATCATAAACGAGGTAGTTGGGGAATGCTTTACCATCTACTCGATCTATGACCATTTCCTACACGAAAACACTTTTTTGATTATACATTATTTTAAATTTTTTTAAGTTTAAATACCCCGTCGACTAATGTTCCATATAAGTGCTGATCTGGAAACTTTCTTTGAGGAAACCGTAAATTTGAAACTTGGAAAACGCAATTGTCTCGATCGAGAAAGTAAATTTCATTTTCGCCGTCAATTAACATCATATATCTACAGAAAAAAAAAAAAAAAAAAAAAACAACTTTAAACTAAATCCTAAAATAAAGACGCTATTCTTGTTATACCTGGTTCCATCAGCTTTCCAGCTAACTTTGAACGGTTTCTTTTGTAGTAATACAATGTTGTCTATATCCATTGACACTGGCTGAAGTCCAGGAAACCCTGTACTGAATTTGCAACGACAATTCACGAATAATCCACATTAAAATAAAAATAATCACTAATTTACCTCTTCCATTCACACATGTCTTGACACTTCCGCTGAATTTGTAGTAATTTCGGCTGTGTCGTGATTGACTCTACTCCCGGCACTCCAGGCATAAATGTCGGATTCTGTTTCACGGAAAAATATTAGCATTATACAATAGCTAAACAAAATAATTTTTATATTTTTTCCACCTTTTTGTTAAATTCCTTTCCCCTCCGCCGACTTTTTTCTTCATTGTCGACATCGTTGTTTGAAACAGAATTACCGTCGTCGTCAACAGAATCATCGAATTCTGTGCACCAATCTGGAAGCGCTGGTGGTGGCGGACAATCACTCGGATCACCGTATCGAGTAAATAGTTCCCGTAAGTAATCTTCTTTGTATATTCCAGGTGGTCTGGCGTGAGCAAATTCTCTTACAGCTGCTTCTACACTGCAATGTCGGATTATTAGTTATTGACGTAAAAGAATAAAAAAAACCGTAAGTTTCGTACGTACCTCCAGGACTGGTTTTCCACTAAGTAAGCACAAATTAAGAATCCAGTCCGGTTGAATCCGTGAGTACAATGAATGCCTTTTAAATTGGAATAATTATTAAATGAATTTATCTATTAATAGTCATAAATTACCTATGACTTCTGTGGGTCGTTTCGATATAAAATTATGACACACTTCGACAAAACCGCGAGTTTGATCTTCACTAGGGCATTCTTTGTGCCTATAATAAACAAAAAATGTAAAATAAAAATTTCACAATTGTGAGAGTGAATTGTAATTATAGTTACCCTCTGCACTGAAGTTTTAAATATGAAATGCCATGAGATTCGATTTCCGATTTATCGTAAAATCGATTTGTGTTTGTTAAGTCAATCCAGAGACTTATTTTTGTCTAAACAAACACAAATAAATATACACTTTTAAAGTAATTGACGAGTATAAACAAACCTGATAACTGTGCATTAAAGACATCATCATTGACGGTCTAAATAAACATTCAGCTGGGATTTGATCGTCATATTCAGAGTTTAATGGTGTCTTAAAAGGTAAAAACTTTCCTGAAATGTTGAAAACATGTTAAATATAAATCTGATTGTGATATTTATATATTTACCTGCAACCAAATGCAGTGCCTTCCGCGGACAATGCAGCCATCGCGGAGGAATTTTATTATTTCTCCCATCATTTCTAGACATTTTAGCATTGATTCACTAAAAATGATAACAATAATTTAATATAGTAGGAAAAAAATGTTTTGCGTTTAAATTTAGTTCATGGATGATGGGAAGACGTTCAGGATAAATTTCTTAAACCTTTCAATTTAGACCGATCAACGAGTCATGCTGATCTCGTATGTAGCTGTAATTTTATCTTTTATTTTTGCGTAAACTTACTTAAACAATAATTCGCCAGGATTCTACATTTACTCCTGCCATTTGATTAACTGTTGGATGTCGCATCGGATCCTCCGATCGTTCATCCGTCTAGTTTACCATCTACTTTTTAAATGTCTTGCATCTATGGGGGGAAAAGAAAAACCGGAAACTCCAGGCATGAATAACTTAATGATATAATTAAAACAGCAGAAATCCGAAATTGTAAATAAAGAGAAAACAAAAACAATGAAAATATACCAAAAGAAAAGTTTTAGTTTTTCACAATTAATTCGTGTTAAAATCTCATATTTAGCATATTTTGTAAGTTGTAATACTTTTCTTTCGGACGAAAAAAAATCACGTTTTATAAGTACTGCTTATTGGTGACTTATGGCTGGACAACTTGGGATTTGCTACGTTTTGTCAGCAGAGGGAGCATTGATCATTGCATCCGCTTCCGGCTTTTATTTTTTCAATTTCGTAAACACACGTGAACTCGCGCGCCGGTCATCTAGGATGTGAGTTGTCGGTTAATTTGTAATTAATTACATTTTAAATCAAATATGAAATATGTATAGCTAAAATGGATGCTGAGTGCTTCAACAAACTATCGAAAATGCTTCCCGGTTCCTACGTGCAACAGGCAGACAATGCTCGTAGAACTCGACAAAAACAGATCCGGCATTTATTAGAACAAGTATAATTATTCGATAATTAAGGACTAAAATATATACTAATTTTTTATTAATTAATTATAGAGAAAACTTCCAGATTTCGGTTGGGATGATGGTGTTATCGAGTTGTTTCTGCATGAAATGGCGTTATTAGACAGTAATAATTTCCAAGACAACATTGGTGTAGGAGAAAGAGAAGGAAGAATATACTCAAGTATAGTTGCAGCTCGGCATTACAGGTTAAAAATGTAATAAAAATAAAAATAAAGTGAATTAAAATAAATTTTTTGCTCTGTAAGACTTGGGCATGGAATTGGTCGCTCCGGAGATTTAGTTGAGGCACAACCAAAAGCAACGGGGTCCAGCATGTTGAATGTACTTACAAATTCATTGGTTCGAGACGCCATTAAAATTGCAGGTAAATAATTAATTATCAATAAGTGCAACTCCACTTAATAATATTAATTATTTATGAATTTTATAGGAATTACAAATACAGAAGCGTGCTTCGTTGTACCAGTAGCGACGGGAATGGCTCTTACGTTATGCATGTTGTATCTACGAACTCAAAGACCACATGCAAAATACGTCCTTTGGCCAAGAATTGATCAAAAGTCCTGTTTTAAATCGATTTCAACAGCTGGTAGCGTTATTTTTCTTTTCTTTTTTATTCTTTTTTAACTATTGATTTTTTTTTTAAAGTAAATTTCACATTTTATTGTAGGTTTTATTCCAGTCGTTATCGAAAATATTTTAGATGGCGACGAACTTCGAACAGACGTCGATGAAATTTGTCATCAAATTGACGTTTTAAAAAGTGAGAATATTTTATGCATCTTAACGACCACCAGCTGTTTTGCTCCTCGAGCTCCAGACAAGTAGGATTTTGGTGTTTGAAAAGATAAATTTATATTTATTTACTTTTGCACTTACAGATTAGAAGAAATTGCAGTTTTATGTCAGAGTAAAAACATTCCACATTTAGTTAACAATGCTTATGGTCTGCAGTCGACAAAATGCAGTCATTTAATACAACAAGTAATTAACTTTTATTTATTTTGATTGAAATATTATTTAAAAATAATTTTTATTTTAGTCTTCGAGGATCGGCAGAATCGATGCTTTCGTTCAGAGCACTGATAAAAACTTTATGGTTCCTGTTGGTGGCTCAATCATTGCAGGTTTTGATAAAAACACAATAGCCAGTATTAGCAAAATGTACCCAGGTACAAAATTTTGTGAAACTATAAAATTATTAATTAAAAGAAATTAAAGTTTTATTATTTACTTCACTTATAGGTCGAGCCTCTGGTTCTCCATCTTTAGACTTGTTTATTACTCTTCTCTCTCTCGGTGCCGAAGGATATCGGAAAATCCTCGAGGAGAGAAAAAGAGTATTTAATTATTTAAAAGACGAATTAGTCAAATGCTGTGATACAAATGGAGAGAAATTGCTGCTAACGTCTAATAATACCATCTCTTTAGGTAAAATAAAATTATAATTTTATTTTATCTTTTTACTTATTTATTTTTACTTTTAGCAATAACATTAACGACATTACCGCAAAACGACAAAGAATCAGTTACAAAATTGGGTTCCATGTTGTACATCAGGTGTATTTCTGGTACAAGGTAGGAACATTTTTCTTTATAAAGGCTTTTATTTTTTTGCTTCTTTCGATGTGGCTTCTTGCAAATTGAATTCCCGACATCTTAATTGACGCTAATGCATGAGGTGCGGGGTTTTTAATGATTTAGTGGTGAATTTCTGATTTTTTTTGTGGTTTCTGTTGCTCGCTTTGCATGGTTGGTTGCACTTAGTCTAGGTGGAATTATTCAGTTGTGTTATTTAAAATTTACCATTTTATAGAGTGGTTGCACCTGGACTGAAGAAAGAAATTAGTGGTACCTCGTTTGATCACTATGGATCTCATTGCAAACACACTATGCCGCCGTATTTAACTGCAGCTGCTGCTGTTGGTATGAATTGTAGCGAGGTAGACGCTTTCATAAAAAAACTAAACAAGATTTTCGTCGAGATCAAAGAAAAGAAATGAAATAATTCGACTTGAAAAGACAGTTAAAAAACTAGTCATTTATTACTATATTGAATTTATGCAAAAAAATTGATTGTGACGTGGGAGAAAAGAGGGGAAGAAAAATAAAGGGAGTTAAGATTTGTCAGTCATGTGTCAACTAACAAAAGTATTTTCAATTTTTGTTTCGGTTATTGATTTAGATTGAAGCGTTGTTGCTCGGAAGAAACAGTGTAAGCAGATTTATGCAGTGAATTTAATCCAATATTACAATTGAAGATTACTTCTTCGTTTTCTTGCACCAACTAATCAATAGTAATAGTTTAAAGGTGTGGGATTATGGACATGGAAAATTATTTATGTCGAAATGTACAAGTGTGAAGAAAAAGTGACACTAATTAGTTGTCAGTTGTTAATGGTGATTTAAGAAAATCTTTTATTTTTTATATTTTTTTAAAAAATCAAATGAAATGAGGTTTTGAGATGGAATTGCTTAAGAAGGCATGAAGAATAATTGAATTCGTATTAATTAGATTAATTAATTATTATTTTTTTCTAAATTAACTTGTTTTAAAAATTTAATTTTATTTGCTTTGAAAAGAATATCAAAGGGGACTAAGTGATCGAAACAGCGTGAAAAGATTGTCGGAGTGTTGTCAGCCATATAAAATTGTCATTAGAATTTCAGACTACTGTAATAGCAGGGAAGAGAAGTGTCTGCACATGACAGAATTTTGATTTAAGAAGCAATGTGAAACTTGGCACCAAACTTGCACACATCAAGAAAGAAAGAAAGAAGAGTGTGAGGGAGCGGAAAAAGAATAGAAGTGAAGTAGAGAGAGAAGAAGAAAAAAAAAATTGTTTTTACTTTCCAAAAACCTTTATTATGCCGTCTATCGGAAACTTGTTTCTTTCCCGGCTTTTATAAATTGAATCAAATTTTTTCTTTTTTTTTTTTATTACCGAGAAATGGATCTTGGAGGAAGCAAAGTTAAGCTGCATAGGAAACACGGCAACATCTCCATTTGCAGCGTCGTTGGCGATTTAATAGTATATTAAGTTAGCGATACAGAGTAATCTATTATATCTCTCATCGGTTGATAAGTAAGACCGTGACGTTCATGTATAGGCCTATAACTTTAAATTCAACAGCTTACCATTCTTCCATTTGCTTTCTATCTGTTGCTCCATGCTCCAATGACAGACTCTGCAATGGAACTGATAACATGCAGCTGTACGTTCCGCACTCTGCGTTCGTTCTCATCTCTAGGCAGTCATCACGGAGGCCGAGGTGAGGACGTAAATGCCATTAAAGCTGCCTATCTCTGCTTCCCTAGCTTGCTTATTGATTTGCCATTCTCATTGTCAGCGACATGCAGAATTATATGAAAAAGTTATCTTCTGATACAGCTATCACACGCTGATAGGTTCAAATTCACTTTTTAAACTTTTATTCCTCTTATCTTCCATCTAAGTGGATTTGAAACTTTATTTTCAAACTTGATGACAAAACTGCTTTTCATTTCACTTTTATCTATTAAAGTTTTCAGTTATAAATTGAGGGTTTAGAAGAAAAAAAAATCGCGCAAACAGATACTTTGCTTTAAAGCTTTACTTATATCACTAAAACTTAACTTTCTTGGGACCAATTATTGAAGGCGAGCTAGAGAGTCTTGCGTCATTATTAGATAGAAGTACGTTGTATTAAAGTTATATTTTTAGTCACTCTAATGGCAAACATCTTTCGTGAAATTATTGGAATTCATTACTCTGGAATGTTCAAAATGTTCCAGCACAAAGTTGATTAGATTTCGCAACCTGAGATTTTTGCTGTAGTCATGTCATGTCAAAGGCGTCTTTTAAACCCGGAAATACAGTTGCTCAGGCGACAGCCTCGAGAGTTCGATCTTAGGTAAGAATGGGTGACAAGGGAAATTTATTTTTAAAAAGGCCTTGAGTATTATATATACATTTTTAAAAGCGAAGGACATTTGTAATTCTAGTTCATTTGTGTGTGTTGTTTAAGCAAATTGCACATTTGGCACAAAAATTCGACGTCGGCAATAGAAAATTGAGTGTTTGGTTTGAAATTACTGCTCATTCTCCCCCTCCCCCCAAAAAAACAAATGCCTTAATTTAAGCTACACAGTAAATGGAGCTGAAGTAATTTAGCATTTCCTAATGCGAGAAAAACCTCTGGGGCTCCGAGGCAAACCGAAAATAGGAAATTACTAGGTAGAATGGAAATTTGTTTGTGATTAGCGTTAGTAAGACGTTGCTAAAGAAGTGAAAATTGCAATCGAGTTTTCCCTTCATTTCGTATTGTAAACTAACAACGACTAGAGAAAAAAAAATCAACGAACCACATACGTTTTCATTTCTTAGCACAAATTTTTCGAAATCTCAATCTTCTTCGACCCGGAAAGGGGCGATAGAATGCGAAATATGCCAAGTAAATTGTACATTTGCCAGAATAAAATTGACTGTCAATTCACTAAGTGACATATATGAGATTTTCAAAAAAATATGTGAATCGTGTAACGTAAAAGTCAATTTCGAACCACATTGCATTTCAACAGTGGAAGCAGCTACTTTAAGCTGGCAGAATGGAAAATTCAATATCCTTCATACACTGACCTGTTTCAACTAGACAGTTTTCAATTTGGCTGACATTCTGAAATACTCAACAAGCCTACTTTTTCTATTTCCCTTTTTTATCCTTCCCACCAAATGGTCTTAAGAAAGGAAATGATTCACAGATTTATTCTTCATTTGGAAGAAAAACTCCACTGCTAACAGATCCCCAAAGACCCGAATCCTTTTTTCTCTTAAATTAATCCTGTTAGATATATAAATGCAGGGAAAACAAATCCTGATGGCACATAATTTACAATCAGTGGCCAAGCACTCCCAAGGACATCACATGTGTTCAATAATTTGTGTTCTTGTTGTTGTTTTGGGATTAAATTAAAGACAGGAGGATGCTGCTGATGAAATTTGATGGCTTCATTTAAAATTTAATTATTTCAAAACCAAGACAGACAATTTTCAAGCAATTTTCTTTTTTTTTTTTTGTTGTTTATTTATTATTTTGGCTGCTGCACAAACATTATCAATAGGCATTTCGTTTTAAAATAGATATCATACATTAATGTTTCTAATACCATATAACCCCACGTATCTAAATATTTGCATTAGAATATGAGATCTGAATTAGGTCTTCCTGATTTCACATGACACTTTTTTGTCATCTTATTAGTACAAAAGGCCACCGAATTTTTTTTTTAATCGTCATCTTTGGTTGTTGTTGTTGTTGTTGTTGCTGTTGCTGTCGTCATTTAACACAGTTTTAATATTCAACCATTAAATTTGACTAGTGTTGATTGATGCTAAGACATTGGCAGTTCTTTATCCATTTCGGTAATGTGATACGGGTTGTTATATGATAGTCCTGCTAATCGTCTTTGCTCCAAAATCCTCCGAACGGTTTGTAAGTGGTGTTTGATGTAGTCGACGTGAGGTGCCATACTGCAGCAAACGAGAAAAAAAGTTATATTTGATTATTTTGTTGTTCACTCTTTGTAAAGTCACGGAAGGTAGAAATTGAATTATTTTATACTTTTTCTGTGAAGAGGTGGAATTGGATTCAGGGCGATTTTTATTTTTATTTTTTTATTTTTATTTTTGCACTGCAATAAATTTTAAATTTCAATTTGTTTGGTTTTATGAGTCGTACTTAAAGTGGTTGTTAATTCTTATTTTTAGGAGTTGTAGGAGGATCTAGAGTCCAGAAACGGCGCATAAAGTTTTTTTAAGCTCGCTTTTTCTGTCTGAGCTTGTTTCGGGGACATTGGGAACAAGGGATAACATACCATTAGGTTTTTCTAAGGAAAAAAATTGTAGTAGGACTAATGTACACTAATCCAAAAGAGAGTAAGTGGAAAAGAAACAACAAAATTGAGATGTATAAAGAAAAGCACTTATTTTTTCTTTTAATAATTTAAATTACTAATGCTAAGAGAAAATGGATTGCGATTTTGCTAAGTAATGTCTGACTAGTCATTTTGGTATTGATAATAGATAATGATCAACTATTCTTAGCATTTGTTGGCAATTTCTTGCAAAATTAAGTTATTCTTCAAAAGCGAAAAACTCAACTTTAAAATACGAGTTTATGAAACATTAAACGAATTTTCTTTCTCATAAATCCAAAGGATGAGACTTGAAACTGAGTTGTTCTTCAACGCGCATAAAAAATTAAAAATCTTAATTGCGTATTGATTTCTCTTCAAACCTTATAATCACGGTCGAATTTCCGTGCTTGGATAAATCAGATGATTATACAGCAACACATAAAAAGAAATTGCTAATAGCTTGCAGTGATTGATTACAACTCGAGGCAATTTGTTTTATCATATTGCCTCTTATTTACTCGGACACAAAAAAGACTGCCAACATCACAGAGTTTGTACAGACTCCAAATAAGAGAAAGAAGTGAAGTTTAAGGTCACCAGCTACTGCTATTGTCATACACGACCTGTCACAAAACTAATAAAAACAGCAAAAATGTTTTATGTAACAAAAAACCCACTTAGTTATTCCCAGTAAAGTTTTATTGTCGTTCCGAATCAACTGCACATAATTCACGACAGAGTGCAGTGCAAGCATAAAATATAAAACAACTGTGTTCATTCACATTTGACAGAAAATTTCGTATTCCGTGATAAACAGCCACCAATCTGCACCATCATTTCATTAAACTCTCCATTTTATCTCGCTGCACTTTAGTGGCGTGGCGTGGACACATCAAAAGTGCATTGTGTGACATGTGCTCGACAGTGCACACCGTAAACAAAAGTTTGCAACTTTAATTAAAACAACTGCGTTAAAACAAAACGTAAAAATTCCTTTAAACCAGAATCTCACGTTTGAAACTTGACTTTTTATCGCCGATTCCTTTCTTTTTTTACTTTCTATCTTTAAACTTTTAGTATTCACGGTTGGAAATAATTTCTTTATATTCCAAGTAATTTAGATGTGGCGCATGGTCCAAGTCTGGCTTCTGTTATCACTTGGGAAAATTCACCCACAAATTCCTTTTTCAATGGGAGCGCAGGTGTAGGCCGAAGAAGATGATCCGCCATCGAGTTGAAGCCTGTGTTCGTCTTATAGCTTAAGCCCAAAGGGCCTTGTAAGGGTTGGGTTCGTTGTTGAAAAATTTTGTGGGAAACCTTTTCCAGCACTTTGCTAAGATGGTAACGCAGGTTTTGGGCCTTAGGGGTATTTTTATGTTACACGTTAAAGAATCCTTTTAAGTTGGTGGGGTTGGTGCTTCAGTCCTTCAGTTGGACTTTTATTGCACCTTTTAGCTGAACAATTGTCATTTCCAGTGATAAATTAGCCAAGTTTCATGTTAGAACTGATCATTAGAATTTATTTTACGACATAATTTTCATCAAGTGCGATTTATGCCTGTTGTTATTTATGTTTCTGTTATGGCATGGCTCTGCTACTGCAACTACTTTGATGATTGTTTTCACAAACCTTAAATTTCATGTAATTGGACAATACTTTTATCTTTATTAACACTTAAAGATCAAAAATTGTTGTTCTGATCTTCCTTAATTTTTTTCCCTTATCGCAACAATGAAATTGTGAAATTTTTTGTTCTCGGTTTAATTTCTTGGTGAATTGCCTTACTTTGGTGCTTTGAAAAGGATAACCTTTGACTTTGTTGTGGCATTTTATAAACTTATTAGCTGCATTCAAAAAGTGTTGTAAGTGCTTTAGATTTTTGATATCGCTCTTGGTAATGTGCGTTCATTCCACTCTGCTCTTCCTTGAGACAAAAGGAAGATAAGGAAAGTCAGCTTCTTGAAGCGAAGCATGGTTACTTTCTTAAACAGTGTGAAAAGTGTCAATCAAAAGACACGTGATTTGGTGATTGAATGCACCTCATGAAAACAGGCCATAGAAGAATGTTGTAACTGACTTTACCAAAGTTAAGGAGATATTTAACTGAAAAATTTAATAAAACTGATACAATAATACAATGGAAAGTTGCTACTTTATCCACCAAATTTGTTTGACACTTGGTGACATTTCAGCTACTGTGTGTGTGGCGATCTTTAGAAACTAGCTGGACTCTGGTGTGAGAGGGTCTTTATGTAGGAAAATATGACTGTTTGCAATTGAATTCTATTGCTGGGTATAAAACTACTTACAAAAAGAGGATCTCTACTTGCCAATCACAGATTGTTATGCTATTAAGAGCAAACATTCATCTTGCCGAGTTATATTATTCCCTGAAATTGTTTTAAGCACCTTTCAATATTTTGCCAGATACTTGAATGTAAAGTTATAGTAAGTTTCAAGCTTATCTCCTCCACAAGTTTAGGCTGGCTTGCATTGAAATTGAGTTACCCAATTATGCAACTAAAGAGAAAAGCTGGAACTTTGCATTCAATTTTCTCGCAAAATATTGAGAGGTGCTTTAAAACAATGGCCACGTTCAATGTTATTCGTTTTTTGCTGTTTATGATGTTTTTAGAAAATGTTATAACATTATGCCATATCCTAAAAACAGCATAAACGAAAGACATTGAATGCAACTAATTTCAGGGAACAATGTAACAACATGTGTTTGATCTTAATATTGTAACAATAAGTAATTGGCAAGTAGAGCGGCTGTCCTTGTTAGTTGCAAACTAGATAAATTTATTGCTGTTATAGTACAACAAAATTAGTAGCGTCACTACAAGTAGCAATGGGATTGCAACTCTAGAAGTACCTTTCAAACCTTCAACTTCCTATGACCAACAAACATTTTCTTTCATTAAACTGAGCTCTCTGAACTCAGATTAGAAATGAATAGGGAGTTTTGACATAACTGAATATTTAATGAAAGATATGCAAGTACACAACATAACCGCATTCCAGAATGATATTTATGGAGTCGAAAGAAGTGCAGCGCACCGTAAGCTGGACATGCAGCATAAAAAGTTGAAAAATTAATGACGCTAAAAGGTTTTTGGGAAGAGTGCATTAAATTTGAATAATGACAAATGTGTGTAATTTTAACCACAGACACCGCTGCCAAAACAAAAATTAACAGCAACTTGCCAACATAACAACAAGAGGCTTAAAACTGACGGATGGACGTCGCAACTTTTAATAGCTCGCTGTCGAAATTTTAGATTAGTTTGTAATTTATTTGTCAATTTGATGTACACTATAGCGCTCAGTATTAGTTTATTTGTCCTGCTCGACTTATTAAGGCGAGCCGAGTCGAGCCGAGGCCATTTTCTCCCTGACAACTGCGTGATTGGATTTTTAGGCGTGATGCAATCATAGTAGTCAGAGCCACAGTCGCTCGCGGTCCTTGCCTGTGTTCCCTGTATCCATTAGTGCCAGACTTTGACGTTAGATAGCGACTAGCTGGTAGTAGAGAGAATTTATCACTGGGGCAATCTTATTACTGCTTGTTACGAGTTATATCTACACATCTTACTATGTTCTATTGATTTTGCCACAGATGAAAGGTCAATTCAGCGGCTTTAATGCTAGTTTGCTATTTGTGCTTTAAATTTTCCACAAATAACATCAAAAACTGTTGCTGTTTGCACGCACGCGCCGGCAGCTTGATCCTTTTTACAGAACAACTAAGCTTTTCGACCTTTCGGGCATCATCAGGTTTGTAATGTTTGCAATGTTTCATTCGACGAGAGAATGCTGACATTACAAACCTGATGATGACCGTGAGGTCAAAAAGCTTAGCCGCGCGGTAAAAAGAACAAAGCTGCGAGCAATAACGGTCATAATTTTTGATTTTATTTTTGCACCAAGTGCAAGAGGGCGATGCGGCTAATAAATTGTCAGTCTGATTTGACTTTGACGCGTCGTTTTCATCATTCCTCCTCGTCAGCATGTTTGTGACACTTTTAAGAGACAATTAACGAAAACGTTGTAAATAATCTGTCAGGGCTATTATAATTAAATTCAAATTTGCACCGGACGAAATGACGCTGAATCATTAAAGCCGGCAGTGCGAGTGCGATAATGCGCGCGATCATCGCACTTTTTAAAATGGTTTGCATAATTTATCAAGTCAGTCTTAGTTTTGAAGGAATAAATTGTCGCTTTACCTGGCTGCCCTCACGAAACACTGTTCCGCAGCTTCCAGGTCACCTCTCTCGACATATATTACACAGAAATTGTGATGTCCTTGGATATGATTTGAGTCGAAAGCGAGAACGCGGCGATAACACTGTAACAGACGTCAACACGTTTTAACTTTGTTTATGCTGCATTCGTAAATTTTGCAGAATAGGGAAAAAGAGAAAGAGAAATAGTAACCTGCTCTGCTGCATCGAGATCACGAATGTTATTGACGTAAATGTCTCCTAGTAAAATGAGTCCTTTAATGTGATCTGGATGATTCTAGAAAGAGAAATTTAAATAAATAAAAAATAAAAAAGAGAAGCATTTGAAACGTCATTTGTGCCGCTGTTTGTTTGCAAAGAGCGAAATTGAAACCGGCGCACATTTGCGCGCTTTGTTGATTATACCTTTAATAGTTGATGAAGAAAGGGAGCTGCCTCGAGAGGTTTCTTTTTGTGAGATAGTAGAAGTGCTAAATTATAAAGGGCACTTCGGAAATCTTCTTGCGCCTGTATGAAAATATAGAAAGATAATTAATCAATTTTTTCTTTTTATTTGAACAAATGAAAGATTAACGAAGTGCGTTTTCAAGCTGCGCCGCCTGATGGCAACAATTGAGATATAATTTGTTTTCTTTCACCGGGTAGTGCTTTAATCGAGTGTTCCGTAGATTAGGAAATTTCTTGATCATTTCTTAAAAATCCCGATTTTTATTTTTTAATAATCTTTGCTGCCGGAAGGTGGCGCGAGTGCAACTACATGAGCAACATTTTGGAATTACGTACTTGTACTGCTTTACGAAGCCATCTTTCAGCGCTTTCTAAGTCATTATCGTCTATTGCCAACATGCCCAAGTTTAAGTAAACCTTTTCATTTCCGTGCCCTTTTTCTATCATCCGTAGCAACCTAAGAGAGAAGAAACAATAAAATGGCGAATTAAATATTAATTCAATTGGGCGTGTATGTGTGAGACCTCAGGTTTTATTATTATCACTTTTCAAAACGCTTCGAAATTAAGCCTAATTAATATTTACCTTTGATGAGCTGTTTTTCTCATCCCTGCGTTACCAGTTTCCTGAATTAGAATTGCAGAATTCATCAGCGCTTCCTAAAGATAAATAATTAGGCAAAAGTTAATCCCAACTCCCTGCCATGTGTTAATCTTCTTAAGAAACGTAATTTAAATTGTAACCTTTATACTTTTTCCACCACTTTTAAAAAAAAGTTAATTCTCTCTTAATAAATATTGCATGTGTAACACATGTTAGATGCAAATTACGAAATTTCACTTGTATTAAGTGGTGCATTGAAGCGAGGGTAAAAAAATAAAAAAAATAAAAAAATGAAGTATAGTTGGCGAGTAATAACTTACTTTATGGTCGGGGTCAAATTCCAACGCTTTATTAAGGTACGCCAAGGCTTCTGTTGCTCTGCCTTGCTCCCATGACACAACACCCAGCTTTTGTAAGATCAAGAAAGGGTTAAAAGCGTAATTAAGTTTTCAAAGTCCACGAACAAGTACTTATTATTTTTAAAATTTATAAGTAAATATATTATGTAATTCATTATTTTGATAATACAGTCGAACCTCGATATAACGAACCTCGAAGGACCAAAAAATTCGTTCGTTATAACAGGGGTTTCGTTATATCGAGACGAATTAGTACACGATTGATATAATTTGAGATTTGGAAATTGTTTTTTATAATGAGGATTTCGTTGTAAACGAGTTTGTTATAACGAGGTTCGACTGTACACTGTGCAAAGTATTTTTCCTTTACAGTTATATAGTTTATGCTCCTCAGTTAAAGTATAAATCATGACTAAATTTAAAAAATTGTTGAACTAATAAAATTGTTGAACTAATAAAAAATTTCCACAAAACAGTCTGTGATGTCATCAACATGATGTCGAGACATCTTTGCCACTTCAAATCTACAACAGCAGTCGATTTCTTGTCATCTTCTGCACTGTATATTCTATTTTTAGGCTTATTTTATTGGTAAAACTTAAAGATATAAAACTGCTATTACTTTATAAAATTGTCTGTGTGATTTAATTATAAAAACTTGATTTTTTTCTATCTTTGCATTTGACTCATAATTGTACGAGGAAAATAAAATGAACAAACAGAAGTTTTGACATTTTCTCACACACTAATTTTAGGTAATTTAAACATAATTTGCAATGGAAAAATGTCTTTCGCAAACTCACTACAATGAAAAATCAAAATTGACACTAAGGATTAAAAATGATATCTTACGTTGTAGTAAATATCGGGGTTTCTGCTGTCATATCTGAGTGCAGTTTCATAAATTTCCTGCGCCTCCTTTGTTCTGCAAATAAATTTATTCATCAGATTAAAATTGGCGCTGTTTGAAATTGATATTGATAGATCGGCGGCGAGTGATTACCTGTTCATTTTAATTAGAATATCACCACGGTTTATGTATGCGTGTGTGTAATCAGCTCGCATTCTAATCACTTGTAGGTACAACTAATGAACGACAGGAAAAAAAAAAATATTTCAGAAGTTGAAAATCATTTGATAACTTGGGAATTTTGGTAATAATTAGAGATGATTTTGACAATTAAAAATTTAATGTGATGACAGTAAGACTCTTACTGCGTCAGCTTCTTCCAACCTCGAATCATTTTTGGAAATGAGGCTGGCGAGATTGGTGAAAACAGTCAGGTAATGAGGTGCTATTTTAGTGTAATAAGATTCTCCCGGTCGTGGCTGGGGTAATAAGTCTTTAGCCTATTTTGAATTTTAAAAAGAGGAAAAGGTGAAAAGGAGATGGAAGAAAATTTATTTTGTAATGAAATGATTTTTTTTTTCTAAAAGAAAGGAAGAAAGAAAAAATAATAATATGTTACCTTGCTGAATGTAGATTCAGCTTCTTCATACATTTTTAGGTTATTATATAGCCGACCCATGTTAATATAAGCAGTTACATCATCTGGTTGAACACTTGATTTTTTTTTTAAAGGGAGAAAAAAGGTGAAAATTATAAATGCTGTTTTGAATATATATAAAATTAAGGAAAAAGTTTATGTTGTTGGAAAGTTCTTTGCATTAAAGACTTTGCGGGAACATAAACAACAATCGGCTTTATATTTGTAAATTGCAAAATTCACTGCTGAAATTATGTTTAACATGCAATTTATAATTTATATTTAACATGCAATTTATAATTTATATTTAACATGCAATTTATAATTTATATTTAACATGCAATTTATATTTAATATGTAGGTAATTAGGGACTTTTGGGAATATAAGCAATAATCGGTATTTTATTTATAACTTATAAAATTTATTGTTAAATTTACGTTTAACATACAATTTGCACGTTGTATGTCAATTTTTGGCAGACTTTAATCTTTCACAAAGTCTCTTAACCTTAAATAAAATAAAAACTTTATCTATTGGAAAATTTATTGGAAAGTTGATGGAAAATATACACTGAAAAACAACCTTCACGTAAGTTAAAAAGTTGTCTTTACTACAATAACTTTTCCAGGAAAAAGTCCGCCTTTACCAGAATCTATACAGAAAATTGTTGTAAAAAAATTAAGACAAAGTTGACTTTTTATTCCAGTTTTCCATCAACTTAGATTTTGTAGAAATTCAGTTTTCTATAACAGTTCTCCAATAAGTTTTCCATTGGAAAAATTTCTCGCAGAGTAATAGAAAAAACAATGATTTTTTTTTAAATAACTGTATATTGTTGAAATACAGTTTTTCATTCTCGAAATTAATTTTACTTAAAACAAAAAAAAAAAAGCTTTTTTTTTCCATTAGTTAAAAACTATTTTCAACAAATCTTTTGAATATTGAAAAAATACATACACACTAGCTTGATGAAAATAATTCAAGGCATCTTCGTACTTCCCCATATTTTCCAACGTATGACCTACATTATTGTAAAGTTTGGCATTTCTTTGATTCACACGAAGACTAGCCATGAAAATCGAATATTCAGATTCCCTGAAAGCAAAAACAAGAAAGAAAATTATTGATCGAAAAATATTAAAGCGTAATTCATTTGCTATTAATGGATCTGTGACAAAAGACATCTCGAGTGTTTCCATCCATTTTTTCCTTTCTTTTTTTTTTCATCATCTATCCCTCTTTTTGACGACTTCAAAAACTAATGCGTCGCAGCTGTAATGGGCAGTGAGGCTTGCCTTCGACCCGACAAAAAAAATGGTAAGAACCATTTGGCGAAGACAAAGTGTGTCAAAATGTGATCACGCCTCTGTCGGATGTGGATGATGTACTGATTTGACAATTTATACATCATATCTACTCAGTGGAAAAGATTCCTTTCCCTTGGAAGAGGGGATAGAGGGTGAAGGGGAAAAAAAATTCCTTTCACATTCCATGCTGTGATATTTCCGCATCTGATGTAATTCTGATAGGGAGAGTTGAGTGCCAAATTGTCTATATCTCACCATGCTGATGATGTCACACGGAGCTGGAATTCTGAAAAAGGCTGTCACGAGATTTGCTTCACTGATTTGGCTCGAGCGAAACGCCGTAACCGCAACCGAGAAGCACTTCTGTCAATACAGTAGATTCGATTGCGATTTACATCAACAAAGTTCGTTGGGGTTTGGCATTATGCGTTTTGCATGACAATTGCGAATACAATCGGTTTCGGGTGCAACATAGACATTTTGAGTGTTTGGGAAATTTTAATTCACAGAACAATGCCTTGGTACAGTATCTATTTTTTTTTCTAATTTAATCAAAATTTAGGATCTGAAAATTAAATTTTGCAATTTTATAATAAAATTTCACCTGCCATTTAATTTCTTCCAAAATCAATCTTCATTGAAAGGTTTTTTTTTGCATAAATACACATCAATAATGGAAATATTCAGCATTTTAAATAAAAGATCTCTCACAATGAGTATCGCAACGAAGTTGCAGTTATGTGACATTTCCATCAAAATTATTGACACAGTGTCAATATGAATGACAAACCAAAACTTTTTC
>JAQFZP010001342.1:0-20207 GCA_034695745.1 Geophilus truncorum | reverse complement strand
TCTTAATCCTTATAAGCAAGCAAAATTTATAAAGTATAAGGTGCGGTGCTGATCGATGTGCTCTTTCAACAGACTCATTCACCAAAACACCTCATCTCATGTAATCTGCTTTACCTTTTAAATTTATAGAAGCTGATGCCGATAAATTCTCATACATATACAGTTGTGACTTGGACATTCCTGTTCAAATTAAAATGTAACAAGTCATTCTCACAAATGTGTCAAATCTTGTTTACTTAATTCACGTTCGAAGATAAATGTGAGCGACCATGAGCTTAGACGCAATCGTACAAACATTAGTTATCGATGTGGGACCATTATCCGGTATTTAAAAAAAACAAAATTTAAATTTGAAGTTATTATTAATTTTATTTTTACTAGGCGTGAAACGTCTCGAAGTCATGTGCTGTTTCGCTTGTTTCTCCGTTATTGTTAATTATTTCGTCTCCGCGTGTTTATCTTTGATTTTGGAAGTAATTTTTTTTTCTTCTATTTATTTTAAACTATTTCTAATACATTTAATTAAAATTTAATCAGCTGTCTCGAGACGTAAACGTGTGGCAGATATCATCGTTTGCACGGTCCCTACAAGAAGACGAACAGAAACCAAATTTAATTCTACAGCGAGTCAAACTGATAATGGTAAACAATAAAACAATGCAATCGAAAACACGAATCTCAATGTTTATTTCATTTACAGACTGCGGGTTTATTGTGCGTGCATTTACGAACAAAGTGGCCGCCTATTACTAAGTGTAAAAATTTATACTTTATTTATTTTTAGATCGAGGAAAAAAATAAACAACTTGCCCGAATTCCATTCCACCAATCACGACAGAGCGCGCGCATTTTCACTGACCGGTCGGTCTCTGTCTACCCGTACACGGTCTACGCCAGCCGGGTAGAATGTCCTCTGTATCCACTTCGTGTTCGTGGCATTGTGATTGTAACTTTGCCAGAGTTGAGCTCGTGATTACAAGATCATCGAAGAAAAAAAAGAAGAAAAGAAATGTCTCTTTTTAGAGGCTTATGGTTTGAATTAAGAGCTACCATTTTTACTGTTTTAAGAATTTTAATTTTTTTTTTGTTTTTTTTAATTCTAATTTTTTTTTTTTGTTTTTTTTTTGTGGGTGTTTAAGGGAACTTCGAATTATTTAGCTCGAAAATACGTAGTTCGTGCTGCGATGCCTGAATTTATCGATCTGAAATTATGTCCCGAATTAATATGTTATTGACATTTTTTAATGATTTTCATTTGTTGGTTTTAGGAATAGCAACGAACATGATGTTGACTAAAAGATGTTGTGACCAGAATAAACCAAATGGTCAATTTCAGATCGTGCCTTGTAAAGAAGAAATACTCGACTTCATTCGAAATTTACCTGTCAGAAAAGTACAAATCATTTTTTTATACCATGCTGTATTTGCATTTAAATCGATAAATTTTTATTTACATTTAAATTTCTAATTTTTTTTAAACGAAAACAATTAAAATGTTAATATTTTTTGACAAAAAGTAGCTAAGTAACTAAAATTCATTACTTTCTTTATTTTTAAAGGTCAACGGTATTGGAAACGTCACCGAACAGCTCTTAAACTCGCAAGGCGTCGTTACTTGTGTTGTCGTGCGGAAAAAGGTCTTTTAACACTATCGATGAAGTAAGTGATGTGTATAAGAGGGTTTAAAAATTAGTACGGCAATGAGCATATTTTCTAAGCCGACGTTCGTGCATCGAGTGCGGCACGCACGAGCAAGCGTTTTGTGTGCACAAAATTTCAACGGGAAACGTAATAAAAATCCTTGGAAATACAGGGAAATTATAGAAATAAAACAAGAGAACGATATAAAATACGATTAATTAATTTGAAGCCAATTTTAATCGCAAAACTAAAAAAAAAAAAAAAAAAAAAAAAATTTAAATTGAATTGAATTAAAACCATTTTTTTTATTTTATTATTATTTTTTTTTTTTGAAAATACAAAATGAATTAAATTTGAAATTAATTTTAAATTTATAATTTCTATTTTCTAAGTTGAATTTAAAAAAAATAAAAAAATACAAACAACACTGAGAATGGAGATTCAAATGACAGTCCTCCACGCGGTCGGCCGTAATCACACGCCATTGGTTGTTAAACTCAACTCTTCAACTTTCACCAATCACGACAGAGCACCGCACCGGAAGTGTCCTCTGTATCCAAAATCCGACTATAAAAGCCAAGCTCGAGCGAGTTTGTGACATTTTGAGTTTTGAGTTTGACGCGCGATGTTGGGTCAGTCGAGTGAGCGAATGAAGTGAAATCTCCTCGCAAAATAAATAAAATCATGAAAAGAAAAGTAAAAAGTCGTATTGCTTTATACCGAGATTTCCGTCATTTAAAAATTCCTAAAACGAGTAAAAAGTAAATAAATTATTATTTGATGTTTTTTACCGGGTTTTAGATGTTTCCCGAGAAATTTTTGACGTACGGTTTTGCTGTTTCCGATGTATGGAAATGATGAATTTGTTTTATTTTTGGGTTAGTTTCTGGCATTTTGAGTGAGTTTATAGAGGAAAAATTTCCGTTAAGTGCGAGTAAACTTCGTATTTTCCTGTATTTTCACCGTTGATTGTTTTTGGAAATAGCGCATTTTTGATCACGTTTGCTCAGATAAATGAAATGATGTTGAGGTCAAAATTAATTGATGGGAGCCACGCCGCTATTGGTGATAGTTTATGAATTTCTCACAGCGTGGCGCCACCAGATTGAAAATATTAGATTAGCAGAAAAATCCTTTTTACATTTTTAAATAATTTTTTCCTTCCATTTAAATTTAATATTTTGATTTTTAAAATAGTTTGTGTGACTCGTGAGTTGACTAGGGGTTGTTTTTATACTGTGTGAGGATAATAAAAGTTATTATCACTTTTATGCAACAGTTGGTATAATTAAATTTACAAAGTTTTATTTTTCTCACATTGACTCGACGTGACAGGAAAGCATTTACGTATTAAAAATTGATTACTCCACTTGTCAGTTCAATAACAAATTTTTTATTTTATGAAATATGAATAATTATGTTTTATTTTATTGCAGGATGTATTGTGTTACAAACTCAAGACATGCAAATGATATGATTCATCAGGTTTTCACCACCTGATGTTTAACATGAAATTGATTTTAACATTACTGTTGGGTAAATCTTAAATAGTTTATTTATCAACTTTCTACAATATTTATTTTTAAATTATCAATATTTTTTTAGTTTCTTTATTGTGGAACGAATCTGCACAAGTATGTTTGGAAACTAGGTACAAGAAACTAAGAGATGACTTAGATTTATGCAGTGAGAAAATCCGAGAAAATGAAGGAAACAAAAAAAAAATTTGTCAGTAAGTGCAATTTTATTATACTTTCAATCTCAAGAAAAATAAAAACATTTCTGTTAAATTAAACAGGGAAATCAGTCGCCAGATTATCCCAGAATGTGTGAGTAGAAGTATAAACTCTGAGTCAGAAAAATGCGTGGAAGACCATTTTAAAATCAACATGACGCAGTTTTTAAAACAAACACTTTGTCCTTCAGATTAAGATGTAGTAAATAAATAAATAAATAAATAAAATATTAAAATCATAAAAATGCAAAAATATTTCTACATTGTTGAATATTTAGTTTTATAATAAAAAAAAAAAATGTCAAAAACTAAGCGTTGCTAAGCAGCAACCTACTGATGCCAAAACAATAAAATGAAATAATCACAACATTAACCTGTTAAGATGAAGGATTCCCAAAATTCGGCTCGAAATCATGGAAGTGAATGTGGCAGTTTGCGATCAACTGCTTCAAAACCAATCAAATCACTCATACTGGAGAGTGAATTAGTTACTCTTTTATTGAAAGCAAAATCTGTAGATTTAACCTCATCTCGAATTGCCGAAAAGGCATTACATGAACATGCAAACAATAATTTTGTGAGTTTACAATTTACTGCTAATATACAAAAATACGAACGACGTAAAACAAATGTTTATTTTTTATCTCAGCCAAATTATATCAAAATCCTTTGCGATGTCCTATGCGATAAGGAAAACGAGGAATGTGTACGACGATTGGCTGCAAATCAGTTAACAAATGCAATTACGTGCGACGAGCCTTTCAAAAGATTCGAATGTCATCAAAGGTGGCTCCAGTTGGAAGTGGACAAACGTTTATACGTGAAAAAAAAGGTCAATTTTATTAGTATAAAGTTACCAAATTTTTTTTTTTTTTTTTTATTATTGAATTACATTTTAAATTTTAGCTGCTTTCGTTGTTGAGAGATGGTGGATTTGATTCGATGGGAAAATGCATCGCAGCCATTGCAAGTGCTGAATTTCCAAACGACTATTGGCCCGATTTGATGCAGATTCTTTTGCTGAACATCACTAACGTAACAAGTTTTATAGAAACTAAACTGTACAGTTTGGAAACTCTTGGATTTATTTGCAACGAAATTGTAAGTTTTATATGTATATCACTTTTTATATTTTCTCTTAACTTTATTTTGAATTGTATTAGCAATACAATCATGGATGGGAAATTGTGAGTAAAAATTCAGATGCAATTCTCACTGCTGTAACTGCTGGAATAGATGATTTGAAGTACGAAAAATGTTTTCGTAGTTAACTCAAATGTTATTGAATTTTTTTTTCGTGTGCAGCGAGGGCGTAAAATTAATGTCAATTAAAACATTGGTGGATGTATTGAGTTGGATCAGTTCATACTTTGAAAACACAAGTCAAAGAAAATTGATTATGCAAGTAATAGGAGAAGCTGCGCAGTCAGAAAATATTGAAATCAAAGCAGCCGCTCTCGAAGGACTGATAGAAATCATACCCCGTTATTACGAATACTCCGATTATTGCATCGATCAGTTGAAGTTATGCGCGGTAATTTACGAAAATTTTTTTAAAAATATTTCAACTATTTTATTTTAATTTTTTTTCCACCAGATTGCATATGAAAGCATGAAAAGTGAAGAGTATTGCGTGCGCATTAAGGGTATTGAATTTTGCAACAAACTTTGCTTCTTAGAAGAGAGTTGGCGAAACGAAGCTAGCTGCATTGTACGTTAAATATCTTAGTGCATCACTTATATTGTTGTAAATTTGCTTTTCTTGTAGAATCCTGACGGTTATCCACAGTTAAATCAACAAATCATATATTTCAACAAAACAGCGTTGAGTCAGTTTTTGCCCATTTTACTAAATTTGCTGTTTACAGTAGTAAGTAGTGATAAGAATAGCGGATTGTTTTATTATAAAACAATCCTTTTATACATAATATTAATTAATATATTTAATATTTAACATTGATATTTTGGAACTGAACGATGTAGTGCGGGGAAGTTAAGGGGTTGCTAATCGACTCTTTTCGCCATTTACCATTATAAAGTTTTACAGGACAAATGGGATATGAGAAGCGAAGATGAAGAAACGTGTAAATTATTAGTTCACTGTTTGACGTGTTTGGTTCGAGATGACAAAATAATGAGATGCGTTTACTCCGTTACCGAAACGTTTTTGAAATGCAGCGATTGGACAAAACGAGTAGCCGCTTTGAGAGCATTCAGTAGGAATAAATAAATATTAATAAGAATTCAGTGTAAATCATATAATATTAATCTAAGGTTCACTGCTAACGGATGACGTGGGCAGTTTGCAACATTTATTGAACAAAACAATGTCAACTCTGGTTGAATTAATGAACGACAAAATCGTGAATGTGAGAATAACAACAGCCATAGTTTTGTGCAAAGCTTGTGACCAAATTCAAGACAGGGTTTTGTTCGAAACTCATCTGTGCGATTTAGTTGCAATTTTGATGGAAAAATTAGACGATGTACCGGAAGTAGCTATTCACGTTTGTCAGATCTTTGAAAGTTTGGCAATCACTGCTAAAGAATTGGAAGATGATGTGGAAGGAGAAGTAAGCGCTGGAAATGTTTTAACTAAACAGTTTAAAGACATTGCTAATAAATTACTGGAAATAATGAACGGGTATTTAATTTTATTTTTTTAATTATTACTTATTTATTTATTTATAATTAAATGTTTAGTGACAGCACTGCATTGCGATGGGCTGCTTACAAAGCATTGAACGTGATCATCGCCTATAGACCTAAGGTTAACAAATAAAATATTTTGTATATTAAAAAATTGATCTATGTAACGAATGATTTCAGAAATGCTACGGTGACCTTCAAAATCTATCATCTGTCGTGTTGAAATTCATCCAACTGACAAAACGACAAATCATATGCGAAGTGGAGAACAGCGAATATGCTTCGCATCTATCGATGTGGTGTCTTAATTTCAAAGTAACGTAATTTGCAATTTTATGAGTTCTCGGTGTGCGTTTTTCAATGTTGTTTGAATTGCAGATGTTATTGATGAAATTGAAAGAGGACGACGCGAGACCGTTATGCGCCAATGTTATTTACAATTTATCTCTGATATTAGGCAGCCCCAATTTCGACGTGGAGTTACTGGATGATAGTATATATTGGGCCATTGCGTATTTCATTAAAAGTTGTTTTTTTTTTAGTGAACTCAGTCAAATTTTCTCACATCAACATTTCTTATTTAGTTCTGGGCGAGTCGTTTACGATGTATTCTGCTTCGTTTAAAGCTTTCATAACCGTCGGGTTTGAAAATAAATCGAAAGTATGCGTGAATGATGAGATGTAGTTTTATAAAGTATCGTAAACTAAACTTACAGATGACTGCCGCAGCGGCGTTGATCAATGAAGTGTGTCATGCATTGGGCTACAGATTTCTGCAAAATTTTGAAGAGTTCCTCCCCATTTTATTGAATATTTTCCAGGCAAATAACTTTGAAAACTCTTTACAAGATTATGATTTTTTTTATTATTTATATTATATTACGTAGAATGATCTCGGAGACCGACAGTTAAAGCGCATTGTGTTAGATACAATTTCAGATATGGCGCTCACCCATAAACTTTACTTTAAAAAATACGTGCATAAAATTATCAACACATTAATTACGTATCAGCATAAAATGGACACTTCTCATTTGCAAAAGGTAAATTTTTTTTAATTAATTAAGTTTAAAAAAAAAAAATTCTTTGCGGTTTTTTTGTTAAGAATAATTACGAAATGGAGCACTGCGTTAACGAAATGCACAAGTATTTCTTGAGAGCGTACGCTCTCATATTGCAAAATGTCAAAAATGATCGCAAGACGGTTGATAGTAAGAAATGTTTGTGAATTTATGATCTCTGCTGTAAAAAGTATCTTTCTAGGTTTGACTCGAAAAATTAAACCACGTTTAGATACGATGGTGGAAGTTGTCTCTCACATTTCGCAGGGAAGTTGTTTTCCCATCTACGATTTGACATGCATTGAGGTTATACAGTGAGTAAAATCGTGGAATAATGTTTGAAAGTTATTAATTTACTTTTTCCCAGTGATCTTTGCACATTTTTTGGTAAAATTATTATACATTTATTGGATTCTCATTCTATAAACCGGTTGCTAACCCGTGCTCGAAATTCTGAAAATCGAAAAACGAACAGACTGTGTAATTTAGTTATAGGCAAACTCGACAAATTAAGATATGCCTGGTAAAGATGTTATTTTTATATACAGTTTATATATATTTTTTTATAAAACTTTAAAATGTTTATAAAAAAATGTAAAATTGTTGTAAAATTCTTGTAAATAAATTTGTTAACTACCGTATTTAAAAATGTTACTTTGCAACCGAGTTTACGCTATAACCGAGTACGTTGTAAGCGGGTTCCACTGTTCCTGTTTTGGAATGTACTTTATTTTTATTTTAGAAAAATACAACTATAAATGGTTGGAATCTACTTTTATTTTTTTATTTGTTGGCAATTCCTATAATTTTCAATTTGACACTGACAGATAAAAACAGATCAGATGTTGCAAAACAAGAACTAAAAATAAGAGAGTTATTGACTAATTTTTGTAAGGTTTCATGGAATCTTTGCTTACAATATATTACACTATTGAAACTTGTGTTGTAGCAAGATTAACTTATCTCTTAAGTCTTTCCAATGTGATTGCAAAATTTGCCATCTCCCACACGTTCGGTATAGCTTTAACTCCTCCTCTGGAGGAGTCTCCAGGTGAATTTGAACGGTTATAGCAACACCATAAATAGTTATCATTGCAGGAAGTCGCTCGTGTACAAATCAAATCAAAAACAACGTTAGTAATTTTCGCCTGATTTTTGGAAACTTTTTTTTTGATTCTAAGCTCAGGTTGTGAAGTCATTTGGCACAGAGTGTGTTACACCAAGTAATGCCGCTAAATGTGTGGCTGCAATTGCTTCTGCTGAATTCCCACACAATCAGTAACCAGAAGTGATAACCATTCTCAGCTATAACGTTACCAGCAGTTTTACTACACAAACCACGAAAGAAGCATCGTTGGAAGCCATTGGCTGGATTTGCTATGTTAACTGACTTCACAATTGAATTATTATTTTTATTGTAGATTTTAATTTTTAGGTTCCCTGTTTAGAATTGAAATGTCTGGGTTTGCAACCACTGCTCAGATTAGCATTGCTAATGCTTATCGATCGCATGTTTGATGAGACTATTGAAGTACGAGCGACTGCAGCAGCAGTTATAAACAAGCTGAGCACGTTGATCGGAGAAGGAAACGGATAAGTGGTAAATCCTAACCTCCAAAGATTAGTAAAGGTGCTTTTGATGTCTTTGGACCATATTCTCCTATTGTGGCAATAAACGTTTGCGAAGTAATGGTGTTGTTTATTGTAAGATACACGAGATTTCTGATGTCGTTGTTTGATTTTAGGTATTTAATCAGCTGGCATTGGTAGCAAAGAGGAGCTTGATCTAAAATTGTTTGAGTGAATTTTACGAGTCGATAGTGTCAAAACTGTTCACGATTATAAATAGGTTTGCTTTACTGTAATGCTTGATGTGCAGATTTCTCTGCAATACACTTGGTGCGAAAACTATATAAAAACTAACGTGATTTAACTTATCTAGATTAGATAAAGTTGGAACTTGCGACATTATACCGTATGTTTTATTTTATCTTACATCAATAAAGTATTCCCACTTTTATTTTATCTTATTGTACCATTCGATTATTGAAAACACCAAACAATCGTATCACATCATTGTTGCTACTAACAATAAAAAATTTCAAAAATATGTAATTTATTCTGGTAAAGACTCTTTTCTGAAGTTATGTAAATTTATTGAAAATAAGTGAAGAGTTTCCTTAAAACTCTAAAAATTGCTGAGTAATGGATCTAACACACGCCTTGGAAAAAACTCTTTCTTTAGGTACGCAAGATAAACGCGCAATATGCAAATCCGACATACCCTTATAAACACGAATGTTAATCTCGTTTAATAGATACAGTTCTGTCATGCCACGGGCAGAAAATTTTGGACAAAAGTTTACAAACAAATTTTGTATGTATAAGTTCATCTAAGATAATAATCAGGGCTCTTATTATACGGTACACTTTTACAATTTGCTGTGTAGCAAGAATACATAAAAACACTATCGGACATCATCTTTCGCGTGTCAAACGATCTGTTAATTCGGAGAGCAGCTGCAAGTAACTTGAGAAACGCTTTAATATCGCCGGATGATTTCAGGCGCGTCGAATCGCAACACAGATGGTTTACGATGCACGACTACGTGCGCCAATACATTAAAAAAAATGTAAATTTATGGGCGAAATATATTCTGTTTAGTGGTCAGTTTTGATGAACTGGTATTCATAGCTTTTAGCATCGTTGACCTCTGATTCAACCAGACCAAGTTTGGTTGCCGAAAGTTTGTCAGCAGTTGCAAGTGCTGAGTTTGCTTCCAGTGGACCTCGATGGCGGAATTTGATGATGATTTTAGTGAACGCTTCCACAAGTGCAAAAAGTAATAAATTATTGCAAGCGGCAGCACTGGATACCATCGGTTTCGCTTGCAGGGACATGGTGAGATTTTGAAAATTTGTATTTTTGTATTTATAATTTACATTTTTTTAAGCGCGATTGGAGAATGGACAAGGAAACAATAAAAGAAGTTATCCGCGAAGTTTACAAGTGCATTTCATATAACCTCAAGCAGAACAAAAAGTATTTGGCAGTTGTTTTTGATTTGAGTTTATATGTTTGTTTTATGTTTTCTATCTGTAGACACGTTAAATTATCTGCTATAAACGCAATGACTTATGCGTTGCGATGGATTATTCCTTGTGTTATGATGGATGATGTTGACAGACAGATGCTTGTAAAAATGATTTGTGATTCAGTAAAGACTCCGAATGCCATTGTCAGGGCGGCAGGAATTAATTGTCTGATTGATGCTATGTCTGATTGCTTTGAGTACATGGAACAATCCGTCGACGAAGAGGTTTTCATCGTAAGTGCTCTAATGTAAATTGACTCTCCAAATTGCAGTGAGGAACAGAAATGAGATGACGGTCAAAATTACACTTCCGGTTTGACTTTCAATTTTTTTTTTTTTTTTTTTTATATAGATTATGACACACGCGATGACCGATCGAGAGCTTCCAGTGGTAATTCCAGGGATTAAACTATGCAGAAAAGTTTGCTATTTGGAGTCCAGTTTATTGAAGTTACATCTTGAAGTGAGTTGATGACCAAAACATGTTTTTTATTTTTATACGTGTTTTATTGAACAAATTAGGTGAGTCCTTTATATACCTACCCAGTTCGTCAAAATCGATTCTTTACACACAATGGTCTGGCTTGTCTGCTATCTATCATAACAAATTTACTCATTAATTACGTTGGTATTAATTGTTTTGTTTTTTTATTCCGGTTTTAACTTAACACTTTTTCTTTGTGAAGGAACTTTACGGCGAAAAAGACGAAGATAACATTATGGAAACTTTGATACATTGCTTAACGTCTCTTGTCTTATGCTACGAGGACGGATTCGTGCGCAAATTCGTAGCAAAATTCGTAAACGAAAATATGTATACTTCTCCATGGCGAAATCGACATGCAGCAATCAGAGTTTTCAGTATGTGAAAAAACGTTTGTAGCAAATAGTACGATACAATATTATTTTGATTGATAACAGGTTCACTAGTTACTGAAGAAATAGAAGAATTACAACCTTTGATAAACGAAACATTACCTCTATTGGTGAAATCGTTGATCGACGACAGTCCGGTAGTGAAAGCCGCTGCAGCGCACGTTATTGCTAAAATTTGCGATCATATCGAAGACTGCGACGTTTTCGAACCGAACTTATTTTCATTGATTAAAGCTTTGATGAAAGCTTTGAACGGAAAACCACTTGTTGCAACTTACGTTTGCCAAGTAAGTTCTCTCTTTGCTCATTTTAAATACCAAGTTAAATTAAACTTATTTTGTTTGACAGGCGTTTGGACGTTTTGCGATTGCTGCTAAATCTTTAAACGAAAAGTCATTCAAAGATATTTTTTGCTATTACGATATGTTTCCGGAGATAGTTGGAAAGATTCTTGACGTGATGTGCAGAACTGATGGTGACAACAACTTGCGACTGGCTGCTTATCAAGCTTTAGATTGTCTCTTAGAAAACAACGAATTGGTAATTTTAAGTCAGTTTTGGTCAGCTAAAATTTTTATTACTAACTCAAAATTCTGGCAGAATTTTTACGGGACTATACTGAAATCGGCGGAGTTTGTGACGAAAAAATTACACGACCTGCAATTGCAACTGCAGCAATCGGTGTGCTCCAAACATAACCATTTAATTTCGGTTTTGTTTATCACTTTGAAGGTTTGTAAAATCGTAAGTTTCTTAAGGTCTCGTGACGAAATTTGGGATTTCCAGGGTTTTGTACAGAGATTAAGGCCCGATGACTGTCGCCCGATTTGCTTCAAAGCAATGAATATATTTGTGCAAATTTTCAACTCAAAGTGTTACGATGCCGAAGCTATGGACGAGAAAGTCCTATGGGCACTTACGGCTTTTATTAAATGTTAGGAAACAAAGTAATGATTTAAGAGTTTTTTTTATTAATAATTTTATTAATGACATTGCAGTTCTGGGTAAATCATTTTCTCACTTCGTGACCGTATTTAAGCCATACCTCATCGCCGCATTAAAAAACCGCAAAAAATATTCAGTGAGTTCTTTTCTAATAATTAGAATTTCAATCAAAATTTTGAAAATTTAACTATTTTCAGTTATTAACTGCTGTGACTTTAACGTACGAAGTTAGTAATGCAGTTGGCAGTAAATTTTATCCTTGCTGTTCGGAGATAGTGCCCATTTTATTAGATATTTTACAGGTAAGTATTTGTAACTTTTATCTATTTTGTATGGATTTGATGGATTTTATCAGAACGAAACAACCGATCGTCAACTAAAACAAATGACATTATCAACGGTAGGAATGGTAGCGCAAGTATCTGGCCCGTATTTTCGAAAGTTTTTGAGGACTTCGTTACGGGCTATAATTAAAATGCAAAGTAAATTGGACGAAGTACACATGGAAAAGGTAAATCACGTACTGTGACAATACGTTAAGAAATTTTTTTTTTAAATTATTTACTGATCTGAAGATACAGTATGACCGAGGTTATAATTTGAGCGTAATGCACAAACATTTTTTAAAAGCATATATTGGAATTCTTCAGAGTATGAAAAATGATCCCAACACTACAATACGTAAGTATATTTAAAAAAAAAATTAATTTATAATACCAGTCTATTAAATTATGTTTTAATAGAGTTGAAACTCACAATCAAACCTTCAATATTAAACATGGTAAACGCAATTATGCACATCACTGAAAGTCGAAATTATTTACCAATGTATGATGTACCTTGCATGGAAATACTAAAGTATTTATACTTTAAAATTTATTTTCAAATATAATATTAATATAAAATAAAGTAAAGTAAACTTTAAAACTATAACTTTCAGTGAACTCACCACACATTTTAATAACGAGGTGATGCCATTGATGAATTCCCAAGCCATAAGCCGTTTATTGAATCACGCTAGTAACTCACGTAATAAAAGAATGCGAAAACTCGGTAGCATTGTAGCCAACAAAATATCCAAGTTAAAAGTATATTCTTAATTTTGAATTCTTTACTTGTTTTCGTTGAAAACAATTGTATTATAAAACATCATTAAAAATTGCAATTTTAAAAATACTTTTATTATTTAAATGTAATATACTAATATTAATTAAACCACACAATTTTTTATCTAAGTCAAAAATCAAAATGGAGCCCTACAGAAGCGCCGGTAAAGCGCAGCGTCAATTAATGGCGCTCTCTGACGGCAATGAAATGCATAACCTCCACATTGATTATTGATCGACCGCGGCGCAAAGGAATGAAAGTGGTGCAGAGCGAGATGGTGGCGAGGTTCGGCGTCGAATCCAATGGTTTCACGTTCATCACTATCTAAGGTAAGTTAATACAACAAATTAACCCTTTAAGACCGACTATGGTGTCTATCCGCCTTTAGCTAACTGGTTAGGCTTTCCCTCATGACCTATCTCGGTCTTGCCGACGATTCGTAGTCGTCATCGTCGCCATTTACTCCTTGGCGGTACCGTACTTTTTGATTTGCATGTATTAAAAATAAGTAATAATAAATAGAACGAAGGCAGGTGATGCTCAATCTCTTGGGGAAATTGAGGAAAAATAAAAATAGCTGAATTTTCAAATCAAGTGCGAGCAAAGCGAAAATTAACGTAGAGATTGTTTATAATAGCGGGTCTTGAGAACTCGTTGCGTGATTGTCTTTTATGCACTCAACTCGATTAATGAGAAAATTCCTGCAACTTGCAATCGATACGTTTAATAATTTTTTCATTTTTTTTTTTTTTTTTTTTTTGCGTAATGCTGCGATTTGATTGATGCGTATTGGTGTAAGTGTCGAGTAGTTCTCGAAATGCCGCTAACCAGCTCAGTTACCGCTACGGTATTATCACGTCGAGGTAGGTGAGACGAAAGCACACCGGAAATGGAAAATAGAGAAATTCAATCCTCTCTTTCTGACATTTAATGATTTTTATCGACGTTTTTCCAACCGTCGGTTGTTTTTACCACGAAAATACCATTATATTTGACGTTTTACGGTAATTTAAATTTTAATTAACGTTTTTTTGTGTTATTTGTGCTTCTGATACATTGATCGCCAAAGAACACACGTGTAGAGGCGTGCGATTTCCTTGAATGGTACGTCACATGATGGAAATCAATTTGTCATCTTAATGTTTTGCCATTTTAATTTCCATAAGGTAATTTATATCCCATTTAATAATTTACTTATGATTTAGCATTATCGTAATTATCTTGCAGGTGCTTCTATTGCGATTGATGTTAGTTTTGTTTTTATTATACTTTGTTCTATGATTGAAGTTACTTGATGAGTTAAAAAAAAAACAAAGCTAAATAATAAAAAAAATCTGATGAATGAGCGAGTTGAAACGTATTTTTATATATTTTAAAATCAGAAAATGTTTTTTTAACTTTATTTTTTCAAATTGTGTTAAAAGTGAAAAAAAGCTCCCCGATGAGTGACTTGCCGGCAAAGCACTGCAGAATAATGGAAATAGAAAAACGAAGCAAATCGAGGTTTATTTGTCATTTACCCTAGAGTTCCTTTATCTTCTGTTGTAAAATGCTAAAGTTTACGGTAAAAGAAGATGGATATTTTGCATTTAAATATTCATGTGTTTGTTTAAAAATTTATTTCACGCATCACTCACACGTATTAAGTGATGTTGGCCTTCGATTTACCATGAAAAGCAACTTGGAATTACATGGACTGGAAATCACTATTTTGACTTTAATGTTTTGTATAATTAGAGCGAGATTAGGGCATTAACGGGGTAAAAATCTTCAACTGCAAGCGAATCGTTAAATCTGTCCGGATCGGTCTGCAAATGAGAACATTTTAACTTGAATGAACTTTGTTCTCATGTTTAACCACAGAAAAAAAAATTTAAAGAGTAAATGTAAAAAATCTTGACGTGTTCATTACGGTACGTTATTTAAATTTGTATTTGATGACTTTTTCTTATAAGCTTTAAAATATTTTGAACTTAGATTTTATGTACCCTGGCGCTGCAAATCAGTGGCTTGTCTAGATGTGCGCAAAATTTATTTTCGGATTTTGTCTTTAGATAAATGATGACGGGAAATGGTTGTATGTCACCGTGGGTACCACGATAAAATGAACACTTATTACACTAGTTTTTTTTTTCTAGAGAATACCTGTATGATTATACTGTTGTAATTGAATAGTAAAATGATTTTACTCATGACTAAATTAATGATTTTGTACGTTTTGAATTATATAAATGTTAAATTCCTCTTGCGTCAATTTTAATTTTAAAATTTTATTTTATTAATGAAATCAGTTTTAATTTACCATATCGATTTTTTGATTAATTCTAATTTAAGAGTTGTCAAAAAATAATTCTGCAAAATCTCTATTATTAATTTCTTGAAAAAACAGTTTTTATTTTAAAGTTAAAACAAACCAGAACAAGTGACTCGTAAAACAAAACTGCTACAGCAACTTGGGATTTTGCAAGTTCTCCCCGAAATTTCATTGGAAATTCAAATGGCAACGACCTTGATCACAGTCATCTGAAGTTTACCCACTTTCACCCAAAGGCACTACGTTTGATCAGGTGTTCTTGCTCCAAACTCTCAATTTACCCTTTTCACACTGCACTGCAATCTGTATCCCACTTCTATAGTAACTCACTTCCGGTTGATCTGGGGACTCGAAAATTTGGGTGCGCAGTTAGTGATGTTATGATAATGTCACACGATTCATTAGACTTCAGATATAAGCCGGTAGACTGACCACATGAAAAATGGTGAAGTAAACGTCGAAGTAAAATATAAAAAAATATGCGGCGATACGGTGGTTAATATTTTATTCATTCGTCAAAAGATGTCGAATTTCTGCACCCGTACTCGTGCAGTTATGAGTTATTAAACGTTTCTTATCTCACACGGTCAACCGACGGCGTGGTGCACTCTTAAAATGTTGGCGTTTCTCGCGTTTATGAATGATTAAAATTAATTACATTGTAGCCATGTACGTTTTACCTCGACGTACAATTTTCTATAAATTTTACACGAACTGCTAAACAAATAAGGGTGGTTCCAGTAACCAAAAGAAATGTGTAATGGCGATTGTGGTTTATTTATTGATGTTGTGCAGGCAAGTTACTCAGCGGGCGCTATATTTTTAAGTGGTACTTGGGTGTGATGGAAATAGTGGTGTGTTAATGTACAGCTGTTACTGTAGATGCGATTACGCTAGAATTCGTATATTTGTTTTACTTACGGCTGGATCTTGTTGCTATGACAGGTTTTTGTTCCACGAAAAGAAAACATTTTTTTTTTTTTTTAATGTATATATAGGTATGGATTTTCGTAAGAAATCTGGCGAGAAAAATTGCCGAGGAGAGCCTAAATATTATCAAAATGAGTGTCGCAGTTTGATCGATGCGAATCACTTGCCATAACATAACGCTCACATCAACAACGTATTAAGGAAACCCACACAAAAAAATTTTTTTTTTCGATTTTATTATACACATACAAAATTGAAAATAACAGGAAATGAATTTTATTGTAATATTTTAGAATGGTAACAAATTTGGACAAGTTAATGATGTTTAGAAATGATTGTATATGCACTGATTATAAATACGGTATTGGTATTGCATAACGTGGTGTTGAAACATATACCAATAAAAATATCATTGAGGTGGAGAAAATCGATTCGAGCGAATATGTTGCGTGACTTTGATTTTATTTCTAATCTAACCCTCTTTCCGTCTGGTGGGTTAACGTGTTTTGTCACGCTGTTTTCGTATTACTTTATGCATCAAACACCTTCGTTTTTTTCGATCGTTTTATAGGTCAGTGTTTTCTCCATAAAAAAGATAGGACATAAATGTTTGTTTATTCAATGTAAATATGTCTTTTTTTGCTTTGGAACGACAAACTTAAATACCGTAATTTCCCGTTTAATGTATCTCTCGAATATACGGTACGCAGCTTGTTATTTTACGAAAGGTAAATATTATTGTAAAATGAAAGATTAAACTAAACAGTTTTAGTTTTAAAATTTAATTCAATTGATTTTGCATGGAATCGAAATTTTGGTGTTTGATGGCAAAGTTGTGTTGCAACTACGTTACAAAATAGATTGTCCGTTTAAAACCTAGTAACTACTTTCCTACTTGAGCACAAAGAGTTATAATGAAGGTATTAAGTCGGCATTTACGGTGTGTTAAAGGATTCATAAAGCTTGTGCACTTAGTCGAGTTAGTGCATCGAGTGTAAAATGGCTGAAGTATAAAGTTGCTTTGCGAAAAGTAAATGAAAAACGTCATAAAATTTTGATCAAAATGTCGACTTTTTCGCAAAGTTATCAAGCGAAAAATCATTTAACGCATTATTAAATTAGAATTGCCCAAAAAGAAAGTGGGTAAAATTTAAAGACGTGGTTGTAGTTTATTGATGTTGGCAATAAAAAGTCGAAGGATATAGATTAAAGGTTGACTGACAGTGCAATTGATTTTGAGCTGCGAGTGGACAAAGGAATTTAAATGGACATGCGAACAGACGTGAAAAGACACATTTTTACTCACGCTTAAACGTGAGAGTTTTTATTGACTTTTTTTTCTGTTTTGTTTTATGGTCATTTTGTCTTGTTAAATGGACGCGAAAGAAACGTGTTGCTAAAACTGTGTTTAACTTTAACTAAATATTTTCTATTTATGTTGCGCAACTGTAATAGACTCCCTTAATGGTCTAATGGAAAAGCAAAGTAAATCTCGAAAACGTTTCCAATTACACTGCTTTTTACTCCCTTCATCCTGTCAAATTTACGGGAAACTGAAGGACGCCGGGAATCATCGATTCGCTCGCAATGTTTTTGCGCAATTAGTAGAAGACAAGTGCTTTATATGGAGATTTTCCCGTACGGCAGGATAAGTGTTTAAAACGATATCTTAGACGAAAATAAATGAATAAGTGTTTTAAATTGACATCAAAGAAATTAATTGCAGGAATTTAAGATGATTATGTATCTTTGAAGCATAATAAACATTAATGAATTAGAGGTATCCAAAAGTGCACATAATCTTGAACCACCAATTGGTGTTCGCTAATAAGCAGGAATGTGAATTGATATCGGTATCGATAAAATATCGTTATTTTTTAGAGTACAGTATTGGTATTGGTATCAGTATCGAAATTTTGCATTTTCAAGTATTGGTATTCATTGAAAGTTTATTAGTACCGTACCAGTAGCGACATTGGGATTATTTTTTTAAAATTTAAATTAGTCATGTCATCACTCATGATCATGAACCACACGAAGTGACCAAGTCATAACTGCAACCATAACAGCCTAATCATGTGTGTAGTGTAGTGTAGTGTGTAACCACTAAATTAGGGATGTGTAATGGTATCGGTATTGAAAAAATATCGTTATTTTTAGAGTATCAATATCGGTATGGAAAGTTTGAATTTTCAAGTATTGGTATTATTGGTATTGTTGTGAAAATTATTCCCTGCTAAGAAAGAGGGTCTATCGTCACGAAGAGATGAAAAACAGCTGATATTTATTATATTTTGTAGTTTCAGGAGACGTGATCTGAATCGGATGTCGATGCTGCAATGGAAGAGGAGATTGCAAACGCAGTCGGATCAAGGGGGAGCGGCGGAATGGTCATTGCGGGCACGATCAGGTGCAGTATACAACAGAACGATTGGCAGTAGGTAGAAATGACTCACCTGCGCAAACATCTGGGCCGTCGCTGGCGAGGCCCTCGTTTGCTAGGCATGACGGCCGTTGTGGTGCTGGGCTACCTAGCCGCCCTCACACCTATCGCCCGCAACGGTTGGTGGTTCTCGTCGGACAGCGGGTCGTCACAAGTGCCCCTTCATCATCGGCACACGAGAGATACCGGTGCTCACGTAAAAGACGAGAGTGACACGAATAAAACTGAGAATAAAACCGATCAGCCGCTGTTCCCCAGAGACCTGTTCACCGAGGAACAGAGAAAGCATGGGGCAGTCTTTTTACACGTGCTCGGTTTGGTGTACATGTTCGTGGCGTTAGCCATCGTGTGCGACGAATTTTTCGTGCCCTCGCTGGACGTGATCATCGAAAGGATGGGGATCGCTGAGGACGTGGCCGGCGCCACTTTTATGGCGGCTGGCGGCAGCGCCCCGGAACTGTTCACGTCGATAATCGGGGTTTTCGTGTCGTTCGACAACGTAGGTGTGGGCACCATCGTGGGCTCGGCCGTGTTCAACATCCTGTTCGTGATCGGCATGTGTTCGATCTTCAGCCACGGAGTTCTGCAGTTGACTTGGTGGCCCCTGTTTCGCGACGTGTCTTTTTACAGCCTGAGTTTGATCGTGCTGATTTTGTGCTTCCTCGACAGCAAGATCTTTTGGTACGAGGCCTTAATCCTGCTGCTCATCTATACTAGTTACGTGCTCTTCATGAAGTGGAACTTCAAAGTGGAGCAGCTCGTCAAGAAACATCTCTACAAGAACAAAGTGGCCAGGGTCAGTAGTGCAGACCAGCTTGTGTCTGGTGTAAGTATTTGAAAGTGTGTGCATGAATTGTCTCTTTTTTCTCTTTCTTCTCTGTCTTTTTACTTTATGTTTTGTTTCTACTTTTTTTTTCATTTCATTATTTCTTGCAATTTTTTTGTTTTCGTTTTTGCTTTCAAGTCGGTTGTCATTTGAAGTGTGATGCAGTATGAATTTAGCCGCAATATCGCTGCTTCAGAGATACCTTACAAAGTAAATACCCAGGTATTACTTAATTTTAAACAAATGGCAGTCAAATGAGAAGTTTAGAATTTAAGAACTTAAAACTTTAAGACGTTGAGAAAGGTTCCGGCCTCCCCGAATGTCAGAAGTTGCTTTTCGTGCATTGCATGGCGATGGGCCGATTCTTTCTGGAAAGCCAATGACTCAGTGGGATGTGATAATTGGACAGTCTATTGAATCTCTCTACGCGATGGACAGCGATTATTTGATGAGTAAACTCGATCTAAGACATCAAACATACAGATAATGAATTATTCATACAGTGATGATTAATTCTGAAGAGAATGCTGCATTTTTTCAATTGGAAACTGACGATTTTTTTCTACTTTCTTTTCTTTAGCTTTT
>JAQFZP010001341.1:0-20209 GCA_034695745.1 Geophilus truncorum | reverse complement strand
GTTGACTCTGACGTAGTACATTTGCTAGAGGCGCGACATCTAGTGACTACTTCACAAATCATAATACCCTCGAATAGTCACTTGTATATCCAAATATTAATTTTTAATTGTATTCAAATTATAGACAAACGGTTATTAAATTTAATAGAAAATGCTTAAATTTATGTTATTTAGTTTATTTAGAAAGAAATTTTAGCTAAACCCAACTGAACTGTATAAATTGTAGCAGCCCCTGAGAGATAGCTTCCTTTCAGTGATTTAAAAGATTTTTTTTTTTTTTTAACCTTGAATAATTTTAGCCATAATCACGGAAGCAGGATTTGAAGCATAAATCTCCCACATACCTTCATCAATTTGTTACATCATGCGGGGAATGAGTTCATTTCCTTGTACGGTAGGTACGGTAGGTACGGTATGTTTCATGTTTACATAGCTTCATGAGTTCATGTCATTGTGTAAAAAAAGTGTACAATCAAAATCATAAAATTTTAAAAAGTTTATACAAAAAAATTATTATTTCGGAAAATAAAATTGATTTCAATGGGTCTCCGCCGATTTGCGTTCTTGCCTTTCTTTTTCAGCAAGTTGTTCACGATTAAATTTTTTCCTTTTACTCACACTGGGCCCTTAATAAAAACAATTAAATCTATTTTATCAAAAAAAAAAAAAAATACTAGATGTAATACCAAAAAAACTTAAAAGAACAGGCAAGAAGATCAATCCATGCGCAGCGCCAAACAGAACCACGCACAAGTTAATACGGAAGTAATATACTTGAAATAATTGAGAGTTGGAGAATCCTAAAACACAGATTCCAATGAATTTCGTAAGTGTCACACCAGCGAGCACCTAAATATTAATTTAAAAAATATTTAATTAAAGTTATCTAAATTTCTCAATTTCTCACAACACTTACGGAAGATCCCATATTAATTAAAGATTCTTTCGCTCTGAGTATATTATCTCCGAGCTCACTAATTGCAAATGCTCTAGTAATATGCGAGCAGAATTCCACTGCAATTCCGACTGCCACGACAACGTTGACTAGTGATACCGCATTCAGTTGAATATTCCACCAATACATAACTCCCATAAGATTTACAACTATCATGACAATAACTACAACTATAATAAGCGACAGAACGAAATCCATTCCCAGCAAGAGAAACGAAATGATGTAAATGGCAATAATAGAAGTGAACAAGTTAAACATTGTATCCTGCCACATGGTCAAATATTGTTCATAAAATACGTAAAAAATGCTAAAAATAAGTATAAAAATAAAATAAACTGAAATTTTATTTTCAATCTTTGCGTCTACCTGTAGGCAAAAACCTCTAGCGGTTCATCGTTATCTTGCAGATTTTTATTAAGATATTCCGTTAACTTGTCTGATATGTAGCGGGAATACCACAATGCCTCGTAATAATCCTTTGATGTTTTTAGAATTGTGTGAAAGGTCATGAAAGCAGTGGCTGTTGTAGTTAAATGATGTATTAATTTACTGTTCATTTCTTTCTGTAAAATGTTACCGTACCTCCAACTTTTCCATTTGGCAATATTTCAACGCTGTCTGCGTACAAAGCATGGCCACTAAGAGTAAAAAAAATATTTTTAGTTTCTGTACTTATTTTTACACTTCTGGTAATCTGCAACAAACCCTAAGCAACCATCATCAGACGGATTGTCTTTTAAATATGCTGGTAGGTATGTCTCAAATTGAGAGTCAATTGGTAGTTTCACGTTACCGCTAGTTGTCGTTTTGATCTCACATGATACGCAGGCGTTTTCAGTGGAAGGACAGAACTGTTTGGTTGTTTCATTTAGTTTGCAGCAATCCTCTTTCGTTACCCAACTTCCATAATCATCCAACCACGACAATGCGGATGTGCGAATATAAGTTCTGAAATTATTGAATTTTTGTAAATTAATAAACAAATAAAAAAAATTATAAGATACCGTAATCTAATAACGTGATGTACGACCGAAGAGCTACACCGACTAGTCAGTTTTGAAATTCAGAATCAAAAGCTAAATTTCAATACTATACTAATACTACACAGCTAAGTTCTTCGAAATATCTAATGCTAAATTACGATTTTACTTCTTGGAATTGCGACTGGCAAAGCTGATCTGATTCAGAATAGATTGAGCTTCACACACTGGATTCTGACAAATCAAACGCTGAGTTTTCCAAGTGGAATAATTATAACCCGACTTTATAACGAAATACGTTGGAGGTCCCACTGCAAGATATTTTTTCAAAGATGCTAAATATAGACTCAAGTAAGAGTCCTGAAAACAATTGGTTCGTGTTGAAACTGAGAAAAAAAAGTTTAATAATAATTAATTTATTTTAATACCTTAGCAGCTGCTAACTCCTGCTCTAGCCCAATGTCAATTTTATTAACCACTGCTAGAGAAGTGCAAAACCATAAAGGAAATGCTAAAATCTGTAAAGAAGAAAAAAAATTAGCTTTAGGTAATATACTACTCTATGCCCTCATTTATTCCTTACCATAAAATATCTAATAACGGTTGACATTAAAATCGGAGCGTAAATTTTTTCAAAAATTGTGTATATAAATCCAGGCCCTGATTTTTTTGCGGGTTCTTTGGTTTTTAAAAAACACAAAACATCGTAACGATTCAACTTTACAAAAATAAAGTTAAAAAATAAAATTAGTTAAAAACTGTAAACCATAATAAGTAATAACCTCGTGTCTTCGAGCGTCCAAAGCAAACACACCGATGAAACACGTAATTTGGAGAAAAAATGCAATCATCAATGCCACTCCAGCGTATAGTGCAAACGTGCGAACGGCTGGCATCGAAGTCATAGCACCTAAGATAATTAGTACCGTACGGTGAAGCTCCAAAATAGGCTTTCCTGCAATACCGCGCATTGCAGTAAAGTTATCTCTTACCTAAGAAAAACCCAGCAGCGTCTGTGATGCTACTGAGAGCCATACTGGGCGCTACATCACCAACAACACGTCCTATTTGCTGTTCTCTCGTCTCATCTGGTTGGCGTTCATCTCTCTTAAATTACCAACAAAAGTAATAAATATAAAAAAAAAATTTAAATTTTGAAATAAAGTTTACTTGATATGCTCTAGTCAGAATAAACAGATTATCAACTCCAACAGCCAAAACCATAAAGGGAACCACTTCTACGATAATAAGTGTTGCAGGGATTCCTATGATGCTGAAAAACCCTACCGACGACGTCACCGATAACATGACTATAAAAACTCC
Organism: Geophilus truncorum; assembly: GCA_034695745.1. NCBI lineage: Eukaryota > Metazoa > Arthropoda > Chilopoda > Geophilomorpha > Geophilidae > Geophilus > Geophilus truncorum. The sequence continues at coordinate 16,951 of JAQFZP010001341.1, read as the reverse complement.
ACAAATTCCCAAAGACACTTTTGAATCTACCTGGAAAATTTGAATACCAATTCAATTTTTTTTTTTTTTTTTTTTTTACAATAGAAATTTTTTTTCACCAGTAATCTTTTCAAACTTTGCACTTCTCCTAAAGAAATAGAAATATAAAGAAACATTATAAAATAGCTGATTGCGACGATGTGAATGTCCGATTTAGATTCTCTGTCAAACTCGTCTTCTATAGATCGCTAATTTAAAGAAATAAATTATATATCACGTTTTATCTTCACTATATAGTATAAAATATAAAATAAAATAAAATAAATAAAATAAAATATTACAGAAGCCGCGTAAAAAATATCCATATTTGGCTCTTTGTAATCTTCCATAAAGTCTAAAAATCTGAATACGGGGTATAAACTATTTAATACATTGTAATTAATTTTCGAAAACATACATACCTTTCCTCCCACGCTAATACGTTTTCCGGGTTATTTTTCTTTCTATGATTTTTTAAAAGTATAGCTAAAACTATAACCTCTGCTAGAGTATAATTCTCGTTGCTGACACCTCCTAAAGCTACGTATGGAAATATAGGACCGCCATAAGGTGCTAAACAGTCTGGCAAAAAAGGAGACCTGAGGAATTAACAAAAATTTGTTTTTGTTAATATAAATTAGCTATTAGCTAGATTAAGAATAATATTTTCTTACCCTAAACAATGTTCCAGATGAGACGTGTAATCAAATGCAAGATCATTTAATTGCGTTTTGTTGCTAAAATAATCCACGACACTGAAAACGGTGCAATTTGTGTTTACTGGTGCCATTGGTGTGTAACACACATCTTTGAGTTTAACAACTCGACCGTCGACCTTTGCAGTAAGCTTTTCGATACTTTTCTGGAGTGTATAAACCTTTTAACACAAAAAATCTACATTTACTGCTTAGTGCTTACGTCTAAGAAATAATTTGGTGTTTTTAACAAACTTGAAGCAGAAAATTCCTCTGAAATACGATGCTAAATTTCTTGTCATTTTCCACGAAAGTGCCTTTCTTTTTAGGAACGATTATCACATGTTCGGTTCGCAGAAAAGGTTGAAAGTGCGATTCGAAATAATTCATTTCTAGTCTGGCTTTGCTGTTCGGCATAGCCCATAATTCGACAGGATCAGTGGTTACATTAAACAAAAGCAAACCGCAGGAAAGTCCGACACTGATAGCCAATCCGATTCCAATAACAACAAATGGATGACTTGCACAAAATGTTCCCCAACGAATGAAAAACCTTTCGACCATACCTTCGAACTTAAAACCGAATTCTTTGTATTTCGTTCGACACGATGTCGAAGGAGGTGCAGCAACAATTGCTGTTGTATCTATAAAAGTAATGAAATTAAATAAATAAAATTTCTGAATTTCAACAATAAGAGGCAAAATTTAAACCTTGATCTAAGTTGGGTTCTTGCGTTTCTGCACTAGTTGTATCCACATGAGGAATTGTCTTTTTTTTCTTCTTCCCTGGAATAGAATTTATTCAATAATTCTTTGTGTTTAGTTATCGATCAGTCATTTTAATACTTTGTCGCCTAATCCAAACGATTAACAATCCCAAGCAGAATAGCAAAATCAAAAAGGCATATGCTGCGATAGCAACAATCATCATGCCATCGTATCCATTTATCATGAATCTGCTGGTGACGGAAGGTGTGGGAAGGGGAAATGAAGCAACTTCATTCTTGCATGCTTTCGTGCAGTCGGAGCACAAGCAAGTGGGACCATCAGCCTGCAAAACCGAAGGTAAACAAAAAAATTAAATACAGTGTCATCTATCAGCCCTTTAGCTTTCCCGCAAGACTTTCTATTAATATTTTCTGGATGCAATACCTGCACTGGTTTGTCACAGTCAACAGCCTTTATCGACATAGGATTAAAATTTTTTCCATTTTCGGTTACACTATTGCCATCAACAACAGAAACATTGAGAAGAAATGGTGCGAAAGCACTTTGCCCCATATTTACTGCCCATATTGGCCCCGAACATTCTTTTGCATCGGTTTCACATAATAAACTCATGACAAGTCCTGTAGAACCTATAACTTCTTTACACGAATCAAACATCTTGTCTGCACTGTCCTTTTCTACGTAGAAGCGAAGGGCTGTAATACTCGGGTTATTGGTTTCTTCATCTAAAAGAAAATATTTTTGTGAAAACAGATTGGCGAGTGATTATCAAACACAATTTACTGACCAATAATTGTTTCTTGTATGTTCAAAAATGTGCTTTGCTCACTATTGCACATCATTTCGCAATAATAAAGACGAAAATTGTACCAACAAGCGGGGCATTTTTCTGTCATTGCTTTAGCAATGGCCCAGCCGGCACTTGCATAGAGAGTGTTTATTTGATTTGGTCCACAACAAGTTGAAAATGAATCTTAAAAATAACGACGTTAAATATTGCTAAAAATTAATCCTCACTGAACTCGAAATTTGGCATGCAAAATATTCTCACCAGTAACAAGTTTGTTGGAAAAGGTTGGACACATTTCTATAAGATGTCCTTTTGCCTCTTGATCTTGCATTGTAAGTGCCGGCCCATCATACGGACAATTTATAGATTGAAAAGTTGCAGGGTTAGTGCCGCATTCATTGTACATTACACAATTCGCGGAAACCTAAAATACATTTTACTTCTCTTAGAAACTGTTTAAACCGACATTGAGTTACTTACAAATATATTCAGATTCGAAATAAACCATACGACGAAAATACACGTTAACTCTTTATCGTCTATTCTTATCGACATTTTTTTGCAATTCCTTAACATCCAGTAAATTCGTCTTGTAAAATTGTCGCTTAGCAACATTTGTTGCAACTCAAGTAACCAATAATAACAATGGCATTCAATAGTTTTATAACAAAAAAATGTTTTATTTTTTAAAGCAAAAAACTTACAACTAATTTAATTATTAAGAACCTAGTTATACAAATAAGAATTAAAAAATTGTAAGACAAGATATTTTTTCAGCCTAAGAAGAATAATAATAATAATAATTCTAATAAATTAAATCACAAAACTTAGGAAAAAAAAAGTGGAATGATAATTCCTAATAAATATAAACAAAAGAATTCAAAAGTGTGTTTCTGTAAGTTAGAAGTCATTACGGAGAAGAATTCCAAACGATCGATTAGAGAAAGTGTTAATTCAGCACGTAAAACTGTGGATGAAATACGATATATGAAGTTCGTGAAGTGATTATTACGGCTGCATCTTTTAGGAGGGGCATAAGCTTGATATATATATATGTTCAACTAGACAGATGATGCATAAATACAACCGCAACAGCACTACTGATCTACAGTAGTATTAAACTTAAAATTGCAAAGTAACTCGGAACACTTTAAAAGCTCACTTTCAACTGCAGAAATTCATTGGTATAAATCGTAAAAATTATATCGTTCGAAGCCCCAATGAATATACCGTAATCCGTAATGTTTTTTTTTTTTCTCTCGTATATCAAAATATTAAAAAAATATGCCGTTTTTACCAGCAAAAATTATTTGATATTTTAGGAGTTACATTCAGATTCTTCTGTAGGGTAATTTGTTTTTAATAAATTTCGCTGTTGTTCGATGTATAGTTTTCGTTTATTCACACTAGGTCCTAAAAAAAAATAATTATTCAAAAATTCAAAAACTTTGAAATAAAAATAATTAAATTTTGTCAAACTTACCGAAATAACTTAACAGCACGGGTAAGAAAATTAATCCGTGCGATGCACCAAATAAAACTATGCACAAATTGATTCTAAAGTAGAATATTTGAAAAATTTGGGATTTTGCAAATGCCAAAACCATGATTCCTGTGAATTTAGTAAGTGTGATACCCGAGAGAACCTGAAATTAGAATTTTAAAAATTAATTCAAAGATAAAAATAAAAGTTATACACAAAAACTTACAGATGAACCCATATTGACTAGGGCATCTTTAGTTCTAAGAATATTAGTTTCAGCCGTGCTCACAGCAAACGATCTAGTGATGTGCGAGCAAAACTCGACAGCAATGCCGATTGCCACAACCAAATTGACGAGAGACACTGCGTTGAGTTGAATGTTCCACCAATACATGACTCCCATTAAATTAAGCACAATCATAACAATGGTGGTTACGATGATAAGTGAGAGATGAACATCCATTCCCAAGAGAAAGAACGCCATAATAAATATTGCAATTGACGAGTACAGTAGATTCAACATGGTGTCTCGCCACATGGTTAAATATTGTTCGTAAAACACATAATAAAAACTAACAAAAATTAAATTTTTAGAAACTGTTATACGCAAGACAGTAAATTTAATTAATTACCTGTAAGGAAACACTTCAAACGTTTGTCCCTGTGAAGCTACGTGTTTATTTAAATGATCACTTAGTTTGTCCGATATGTAGCGCGCCCACCACAAAGCTTCGTAATAATCTTTGGATGTTTTTAGGATAGTGTGGAAAGTCATGAAGTGTGTTGCACCGATGTGACCACCTGAAGTCATTTCCACCGCTCCACTATAAGTGGCGTGACCTCTGTACAAAATAAAAAAAGAAAATTTAATAAAATATTTTTTTAAAAACAAATAAAATGCGTACCCAATGCAGCCATTGCTAGACGGATTGTCTTTCAAAAAGAAAGGCAAAAATCTTTCGAAATCGCTGCCTAATACTGTCTTGCCGCTTTCGACTGGCCTCAATCGAACGTCGCACTCGGTGCAAAAGCGACTCGCCGATGGGCAAAAATCTTGTGTAGTTTCGTTGTATAAGCAACAACCGCCATAAGTAATCCACGACATGTAGTCGTCCATCCACGACAAAGCTTCTTGCGCAATGTAAGTCCTAGAAATCAAAAATAAAAATTAATAAGTCGTCATTCAAATGCACAGAACAAAATTTTTACTTTTCAGAATTAAAATGCGCAAAGCTAATTTGGTTTAACAGAGAGTCCTTCTCGCAAAGCGGTCCTTTGCAAATTGCACTTTGTCCCTCCCAAGTCGTGTAATTATACCCTGATTTGACCACGAAGTACATTGGTGGGCCAACGGCCAAATATTTCTTCAGTGATTCCAAATAATGCATCACGTACGAATCTTTTGGCATAGAGAGCTCTTGGTCTAGCCCAACTTCTATCTTATTAATAACGGCGAGTGACGTGCACATCCACATCAAAAAGAACAATACCTGTTTACAGAAAAAAGAAATTAGTAACAAATAAAAACTCCGAACTATCATTTCTACTTACAACAACAACTCGCACGATGGGTTTCATCAAAAACGGAGCGTAGACATTCTTGAATAACTTGTACATCAACCCGTTGTTCCTGTTCATCGAGTCTTTTTTCGATCCCTGAATGCAACAGCACAAATCGAGACGATTGTTCTGTAAACAAATTATAAATTAATAAATTTATCATTAAAAAATGTGTATATATGGTATTTACTTCTTGTCGCTGAACGTCGAGTGCAAAAACGCTGACAAAACACGTGATTTGAAGAATGAATGCGATTATAAGTGCAGTACCAGCGTACAACGCGAACGTGCGTACGGCTGGCATCGGTGACATTGCTCCGAGAAAGAATCCGCAAGCGTCGGTCATACTGCTCAACAGCATCGAAGGAGCTACGTCACCCACGACGCGTCCTATCTGCGCTTCTCTCGATTCGTTCGGTTGTCGAATATCTCTCTGATATGCTTGAGCCAAAATAAATATGTTGTCCACACCGACTGCTAACACCATAAAAGGTACGACTTCCACGACGATCAATGTTGCTGGGATCCCGATCATGCTGAATATCCCAACTGATGACATCACCGACATAATCACGATGAAAGTTCCGCATAATCCCAATGTTATTTTGGAATCGACCTTTTAAAAATAATTATGAGTGATTAATTTAAGAAAATGTATCTTGAGATTGTTTTGTTTTCTTACTAGCAATCTTCTGAAGCTGTTCGCTTGTCCCAAGCCGATCGAAATGTACATAAACATAATTATATAACTAATTGCGATTGTCGATATATCCGAATGAGTTTCACGATCAAATTCGTCTTCGATCGATCTCTGAAAAATTTGAAATGATTAATTTTAAATTTTGTTTTAAATTTTAATGTACGAATTATATACCGATGCCATGTAAAATATATCCATCTGAGGATTGGTGTAGTTATTCAGAAATCGAATAAACCTAGATCAATTATAAAATTTTAATTATTTTTTTAAATTGATTACTTTTTAAATTTTTTTTCACAACTTACTCTGATTCCCAGGCAAGTGCATTCACAATTTTACTTTTGTCGTAGTAGTTATTTACAATAAACGACAAGACTAGAGCTTGCGCTTTCGTATACTGTTTGTTTTCAAAGCCACCGAGCGCAAGAAAGGGAAAAACCGGCCCGCCATACGATCCCATGCAAGTGAACTCCGTCGGAGAACTGTTAAAATAAAACTCAATAGTGAGTTACACTTGTAAAATTTAAGTAAAACGCTTCGAATTACCGAAAGCATGTTAGAAGATGATCCAAATAATCGTAATTGCTGTCAAACAAAACATTCCTGTTTTGAAAATAATTTATAGGACTGAAAACAGAACAGTTGTTATTCTCAGGCGCCATTGGCGAGTAGCAGATGTCTTCTAGCGTCACAACTCTATTGTCCACAATCGTCGTGAGGGATTCAATTTTAAGCTGGAGATTTAAAACCTGAAAATAATTTGGAAATTAATTAATGCTAAAAACTCAAATTTCCTCGACTGAATTATCACCTGTTGAAAAAAGTCGCGTTCGAAAACTTTATTGAAAGTTTGACCCTTGTGTTCAAACGAGCCAGCCGTTTTAGGGGTAATGATCACTTGTTCGGTACGGAAAAACGGTTGAAAATGAGAATCAAAATACTCTCTTTCCATCCTCGCTCGGGAATTAGGCATGGCCCACAATTCGACGGGATCGGTCACTACCGTAAACGACAATAAACCCAAGGACAGTAGACCGCTGACACTCAAACCGATGCAAAGAACAAGAATGGGTCTCGAAGCACAAAACGTGCCGAAGAAAACGAAAAATTGTTCCACACATTCTTCGAATCGGAATGCAAAATTGCTGTACCACTTCTTGACTGGTTCCAGAACCAAAACTTGATCGGAACGAGAACCAGTACTTTGACGTTTGTTCAGCATAAATTTCTTATCGGCTGTAATAAATTTAACCAAAAATTAAAAAAAATAAAAAAAATAAATTACTATTCAAGTGATAAATCTGGTTACCAATGCCGCTATCTTGAAGAGGCACGTTTTCCTTGTGGATTTCGTTTGTGCTTCCTTCAGATGAATGGTCTCTGAATGTGCTTTGATTATCTGTTCGCGTGAAAGAAATACTATTAACCACGCAAATCACTATACAACGCAAATAAATCACTTAACACAAACAAAGACATTTTTCAATTAAATTTAATTATTTTTCTGACTTCTCAGAAATTATGATTCATTCATAATCATCATTAAATTTAAGTAATAAAAATAACGAAAAATATTTTATAGCTTCTTACCAGAGTTTTCAGTTTTTATTTTGAATTTTAGTGCCACTAAAAACAACGTTGCCAAAACCCCGTAAGTGAATACAGCAATCACGGTCATTCCGTCAATGCCAAAGATCGTAAACTTGGCAGTAAAGGGTTGAGGAAGTTCGAAAAGGGGTCGTTTCTCGCACGCCTCCACGCAATCCGAACACGCGCATACAGGTCCATTCGCCTACGAGGAAATTATGTATAAATCTCATAACTCCTACAACACATTCTCAAGTCTTTTGTTTACCTCAACTGGTTCATTGCATTTGAGAGTTTTCAGATTGAGAGATCGGAAATCTCTTCCGTGTTCATGCACAGTCCTTTTCTCCGTTATCGAAACATTTACATAAAATGGAGAGAGTGGGTTTTCGCCCATCGACTGCAACCATCTGCTTCCTGAGCATTGTTCGTCTCCCCAACTTCCGCACATTATTTGCATCACGTTCATGCCACCTGTATTGATTCCATTGCACGATGTATACAATCCATTGCTAAATGAATCCGACACGTAAAATTGCACAGAAGTTATTGCATCTTTAGTCGTGTTATCTAAAAACGACAACAAAGTGATTGTAAAAACTTAAAAAGGATTAAATTTATATATTTTTACCTTCCTGCACTTGTGGTTGTATTGATAAAGGGTGAAGAAATTTACTGTGATGTGGACTACATGTCATTGCACAATAATAATTTCGAAAATTATGCCAACAAGCAGGACATCGTTCCAGAAAAGTTTGAGCCGTCCGTAAATTTGCATGAAAAGATTTGATTTGATGGTAATCGCAGCAGGTGAACGTATCGCCTAGATACATCAAACGATATAATATTTACTTTCTCACAAGGCATTAATGGATAAAATCAATTCTATCCATCAGTTACACACGAGTAAATAAAATAGTGAAAAGTTTATTTACCTTCTGGATTAATGAGATCGGGGCATAAGTCTCTGAATAAATCGAGCGCTTTCGGCTCCACTAGAGGTTTCGCAGGACCGGAATAGGGACAATTATACTTAAACAAATTGGTCGGATTCGTACCACATTCGCCGTACCAAATACATTGACCCGTTGAACCGTAAACCTTCAAGACAAAAATAAGTTATTTATTAATAGGGTGTGAGGTGTGACACAAATTGCCTGAAAGTGATGAAATACTCAAAGATAAATAAATTCACAACTCCACTTCAACATACCAAAAGTGTAACGTAATTACAAAATGGCCTAAAGAGAAACCGGGAACGGCTTTGCTACTGCGTTTTGACGAAAAGTCATACGACATTGCTATTGCTATTTACGTACCGAATTTTGTTGCTTTAAAGCGAAAATCACAACCGTCGAAACTGCAATTTGCCACATATTCAAGCCGAACACACTATTCTTCATTTTCACACTTGACCGAGCACACTGCGAAGGCTTATGGGTGGATTTTTAAATGACCGGCGAATGAATGGCTGCCCGTTGAGACTACACACTTTTCGTGCCTGTTCCTGTTTTCTCGTGTTTCTTCTAACTCATATATGTGTTTCACTTATTTCTTGTAGCCGTTATCTCTTATAACATGCTGGGCAATCCACTGTAACCCTTATCGTTTGAAGACAAGCTCCAGTTCTTGACTGAACTACCTTGAGGATACAGGCATCTAAAAATGAGTTGGGCAAGTGACGTCATAGGGTGATGTCATGTTGCTCAGCAACAGACAACTATGCTACACCGACTGGAGTGGTGTGTCCCACATATGATGAATCAAATACGTAAACATTGCTGTTATCTCTCTGATATTGCGATTAGTTCATTGCTTTTCGATTGATTCATAATAGGTGTAGAAAGATACAGGAAAAATGCATGTTGGCAATTACTATTGCGTTTTTAATGGATAAATTTGGTTAAAAGCCAAATTAAAGGTTATTGAATGCAGGGTAGCCAATTACGCTGACCTTGAATCTTATGTATTAGTTACAGACGTTTTTTTACATAATATTTTTTTTAAATAAGAAGAGAATAAAAGATGATTTTTTACTGGTGGTGAATCTAAAAAGGTCAAAATTACGTAACTTTGGAGTTATTTACGAATAGCTACAGGTACAGTCGTAAATAACCCCCTGGAGAAACAATCAAGATATTCAAGTTGACTGTACCTGACAGATTGAAATTTTATGTGTGCGGAAAGTGACATTTAGGATGATGTATTTAAAAAAAAAAATTAAATCTTTTCAGAGATTAAGATCTAAAATTCCTGTATGTAAAAATGTAGGATTGTAATGAACAAAAAGAAATATTTTAAAGATAAATATTGTTTCCTTATTTGATTTATTTAATACATAGGAAATAGGGCTTGCGTCTGTGCATGTGTTTGAACTATGGGTATTTAAAAAAAAAAAACATTTAATAACAGGAAATTAAGAAACAAAATTCTTTAAAATGCGGAAAATGATGAAGAAACATTTTTGTAATTTTTGAAATTTTATTTATTATAAAATTATATATATAAATATTTTTTTTTTAAATTTCCCGAGACAGATTTTTGCTTGTGATAGGTATCGTACTGTGAGATAAATGTGCATGTGACAACCATTCATTCTTCCTGTTTTTGTGGCAGCGGCCGACAAGATGAAACGATACATTCGAGCATATCCTGAGAATTGAGGACATTCGCATAAAACTTGTTATTTTCTAAGACATAAATTTCCTTGAACTTACATATAAAAATAATATTAATTTTTTTAAATATTTTAAACGTCTGAAATGAGTTTCATAATTAATAGAGACATGCAAATAGAACGATGGCTCTGCTCATTTCAATTTAATCCAATTTAGATAATTTGTTCAATTGTCTGGGGGTTTGAGAACTCAATTTAGTAATTTACATACTTTGTATTAGTGTCACGTGTCACTATACCAAAAATCTATAAAATAAGTAACCTTGAAGTTGACCTGTGAGGGATTTTATCTCAATAACCAGGCAATGTAATTATAAAAGAATTAAAGTATTTTAGTAATTGATAATTTTTTTATGTAGGTTTTGTAATCTTATTTTTATCATTGCACAATTTCGATGTGAATCAGTGAGAATTTAAATGGTTCTCATTTAAAGATTAGAAACTTATAACAGGATGCTAATATTATCTTACATTGACTCAGAATGTAAGAGAATATTACATTATTCGATATTTTTTTAAACGACCAATTTCCAATTTTGTAGATATTATTTTACATTAAACAGCTTATTTGAAGTAGGGACTTCGGTTCGAACTGTTTTGGTGAGTTAATTTTAATTAAACAGCTTGTTCATGCAATAAATACGGTACAAACAATAACAAAGCTGTTTTTCTGCCAGATGTGGATGCTACATTTATTGCTGGGAATTAAAAATATAAACTATTAAACTTTAATTTGAAATGTGACATGTGTAAATAAAAACAGTTGCTATGGCCCAATAAATTTTTATAACTTTAACTTTGATCTAGAAAAATAGTATAAATTTGTGATTGCACAAATTATATTTTAAATTTAACTTTAATCTAGAAAAATAGTATAAATTTTCAAATAAGGAAAACATTTTTTAAACTTTTCCAATTGCACATTTTTATTAGCAATGAAAATGGAAAAGTGTAGAGCAAGGATACTGTAAATGCATAAATAAGTCTTATATGTCCCAAAACGTGAATTTTGGCTTAAAAAAATGTATAATTCGCCATAGATAATTATTTTATAAATACTTTATTCAACTGAATTTGTTTATGACGTGTACGAACCTTTTGCATTGATTCAAGGCATTTTGGAATATTGGTATAAAAACACTGCAAAAACTGAGTGAAAATACGAATTTTGGATTTAAAGCGGCAAAATTCTACATTTCCTCTTTGTTTTTTCAATTGCAGTGAAGACTCCTTTGATGTTGATGTTTATTACTTAATCCAAATTTTTTTTTTATGTTCAGGCAGAGGAAATATTTTTATTGCACAAAAGGAATCCTACCACCATCATAAAAAAGTGGTTATTGCTCTCTGTTCTTTTAGTTTGTCTCACGTAACTTTTGTTCGTGACAAGTTGCTTGAATTTTAAACACCCCTATCTGCTACATGGTAACGTGGCAATTCATCATTGCAGGATACTCCAGCGCTTGTTCTTTGTAATGGAGTTATTTATTGTCTCGTGCCTTGTTTTAAGTTAATGTGGTAACTACTAATTGCGAAACCGTTTAGAAAAAATTATAAACATCCGTTTTTGTGTTATACATGTGCCTTTACTATTATTAATTTTCTCGACAATTTATTTCCTTATTGATGTGAAAAAAATGTGTATTGGTTGGCCTTTGATATATATCCTGGTAGACTGTTGGAGGGTTTCTTTAAAAGTGCTGAAGTTTACTTATATTTCAGGAACTAATTCTATTTTTCTCTTCACTGCTCACATCGTTGTGGCTTATCGCGTCGAAGAATTTTACTTGGGATACACTAAAATAAAATCACATCCTCATTTAGTTTTTAATAATATTTACCAAGTGTGCCTGTGGGTGTTTATATCTGCTGTCATGTATCACAAAAAAGTGTTTTTAAAATTGTAGAAAAAGCTAAATGATTAAACGAGTAAAATTAAAAAGAATGTTGATAAACCCGCATTTATATAGTAAAAGCAAAGTTAAGCACTTGAGATAAGACAGATGTTCTATTTTTAATCTGTGGAAACTTTTCAAGATAGAAATTAAAGCTCTTACCGCCATCTAGTGTTACAACCTGTTATCAAACACTGATGACTAAGAACGAGGAAAACAATACAATAAGGAAAGAGTATTTAAAATGAACACACAACCATAAAATATTGCCATTAAACGCTTTATGTGACATTTAATTGTCTTTTTTCTTATTCATATTTACCCTGAGAATGGCGGAGTTTGATGTAAACAAATTACACAAACTGAAAATGGATCAGGCTTATGTAACTGTGGAATCTTTCATTAATAACACTGTTTCAATTTTCACTGCCAGTGACATGTGTGAAGATGTGAGTACGCAAAAAAATACATTGAATAAGACTTTAAAATTGTCGATTTTAGTGTCCACAGACGTTTTTATCGAATCTAAAGCCACTTCAAAGAAAAAATTTTTGGATGAAGACAATCTATGAACATTCCATAACAATAGAAACAGACGAAGAAATAATATGCCGGTAAGACAGTTTTGAAGAATAAAAAAAAAAAAAAAATCATGATATGGCTTACAACTATTGCATTTCAGTTTAATTGAAAATTTTTTTGAATATGGACATTATATTATAAAGATTTTTGACGACTCAACTAATAAGACGCGCTGCAGTGAAGCTACATTTTTAAAATTCATTCACTACAATTACAGTGATGAAAGTACCATTAATCCAATTACTTTTATAATTTTTATTCAACGCCTTAATTAACTTTGATTTCTGCCTTAACTTTTTTCATAGTTATCCCAACAACTTTAATAGCTATCTTTGGATTTATCTTGCTTTTGTACTTCACACCGACAATTATGCAGTGAGTAGATAACGAGTAATAAAATTTCTCGAGAATTAATAAAATTTCTTTTTTTTTTTTTACAGATTACTACATCGTTACGTCATCCGGATAACGAAGTGATGTTTTTCACACTTGTTACTGTACTTTAATTAAAGTGATTTATTTCAGCAATTTGGTGCCAACACTCGAACCAATACCCACTAACATTGCAACTTCAGTTCCAACCCTAATTCAACCCGAAAATAAACCGAAAACTCGGTTAATAGCATTAGACGCATTCAGAGGGTAAAAAAAAAAAATAGAAAAAATTTAACGTCAGTAACAATAATGATACAATTCCAGACTATGCATTATTCTTATGCTTTTTATCAACGCGGGTGGAGCTGGTTACTCACTCTTCAACCATTCCATTTGGGACGGAATAAACTTCGCCGAACTGCCACACGGCTGGTATGTTAAATAAAAAAAAAAAAAAAAAAAAATTGCTTTTTAATATTCAAAAATAATAATTTAATTCCTGACATGTAAAGGTTTAATTGGATAATGGGCATGTCGGTTGCATTAAGTGCGTCTCACGAACGTCAGACAATAACTGCGGGTGAAAGAATGAAAAGAGCCATTCAGAGAGCCACGAAATTGATTTTTCTTGGCCTCGTTGTTAGCGCTGCAAATTTCAGTAATTTCTTTCTCGCTCGCTACTTTTATTTGAATTGCGTTACTTCTCTGACTCATTTATAATAGCTCGTGATCTTGACCGAATTCCTTTCTTCGGGGTGCTTCAAGATTTGGGAGTTCTCTATTTAATAGCTGTGTTTATTGATATGCTCATTCCCAGAAAGAAACCCTTGGTCAAACGAATCCAGTTGTTCGGCGATTATTTTGACCTGAATGACCTGTGGCCACAGTGGTTGGTAATAATGCTGACAGCTGTAATTCACAATGCAGTACTGTTTGGATTGGATGTCCCGAATTGTGGACGGTATAAAGAATTGTTTTGTTAAGCAGGAAAAGTGGCACTTGCATTTGAAACCGGAAGTGCTCTTCTGCCTGCTTAAAATGACGTGGTTTCAACAATTTTTGTTGTCATATTATTAGTGGTTATTTGGGTCCTGGAGGAAAACACTTACATTGGAAGTACGAATACTGTATTGGAGGCGCTGCTGGTTATATTGACCGGTTATTTTTACCTACAAATCATATGCCACATGGAATAAAATTTATGGTGACCAAATATTTACCTAAAACTGATTTAGCAAATAAAAATTAAAATCTATTTGATTTTAGAATGTCTACAAATCAGAACTTCCATTCGATCCTTACGGACCATTTGGATTAATCGGGCAACTCGTGCAAGTCTTTTTCGGAAACCTGGTACATAGCAAATTAAAACTTTTAATTTTTTTCTAAACTAACTTCTAAATGTCTTTAAAGGCAGGGGAAATGTATTTATTACATGGAGAAAAGCCTAAAATTATTTTGAAAAGATGGATATCTCTCTCTTTTCTGTTGGTTAGTATTTGTCGCACTCAATGGTGTTTGATGTAATTTGTTGCGTTTATTTCAAGTGTTGCCTTTCATTTGCACTTTGCAATAAGCCATTGAATTATTGTTTTGTACCATGCAACAGGAGATTGTGGTGAGATTTAGTTGTATTTATATTTATTGTAAATTTATGTTTAATTGTCAATTATTGCTCTATAGGACAATAACTTACAGCTGTTACATTTGTTCTTCTGCGTCTCTACTGTTGGCAGTGCTGTATTTCGTTATAGATGTTCAAAAAATGTGGTCTGGGTGGCCTGCAGTGTGCCCTGGTGAGAAATATGAAAATATCGGTTAAAAAATATTGTTAAATTAAATGTTTGTATTTGCAATTATTTAGGAACTAATTCGGTATTTGTTTACGTTGGGCACACAATTACTCGTCGTCAATTTCCTTTCGACTGGCCACCGTCTGAACCTGAAACGCATTTTCACTTACTTTTTAAGCACTTGTGGCAAGTTTTCTTGTGGACTGCAATTGCAGTTATTTTGTATCAAAAGAAAATGTTTCTCACAGTGTGATGCAATGTTTGAGTTAAAAAGTCAGCACATACCGCCTGCCTCTAATGTTGGATATTGAAACTAAACATCTTTGATTGCGGGATATAATAAAGTTAGTTTTTATTATTTTGTACCAACTATTGTTTTGGAACTTGTGAAACGACTGTGAAAGACCTGCTTTGGGGTCAACATATAAACGGAGAAAACGACAAATAAACGTGAAGCAGTCATATCACGAACCCTGAACTGAATTCAAACGTGCGAAGAAATGTAAATTGTAATGCAAATGCAGGAATAGAGAAATCGAATGTAACATGCTATAATTACCATGAAATCCGCTCAGACAAGCAGAAAACTAGAGATGTTAAAGTTTCCACTTTTTGTTACATCTTATGTTTCGATATGCGCCCAATAGATGGCGTTAGTTATCTGTAGTCCCCTACTCGCCCCTACTAGCTTAATCCTTTAATTACTAAATAGTTGCACCTGCACCTGTACATTCCCTTTCAACTGTCAACTGGTTGATCAGTGTTTTTTATTCCTCCCTACATATTTCATCAAAACTGACTGAAATCTAACAAAATGAAATGGTTGGTTTAGAAATCAAGATCTACCGTGAGTGCAACTGGTTTTGTCTCCCGCATTTTGGTCCCGAGGGTGTAGTTAAATCGGCACGCGTGGTCAAAACGGTTTTCGTAATGGTGGGGTGGCTCGGTCCCTTGGTTTGTCTCTTCTCCCTTGTCGGTGTGGGTGAAGAAGTTCAGGTGGTTCCTTCCCTCTTGGTCTCTATGGGGGCCCGACTGTCTCTTGTTCCCCCAAGTTACCACTTTTCCTCTAGTTTGGGTTTGGTTACTTCCTGGTGCTGGAACTTTCCAAGGAGTCAGAGGTTACGTGTAACACCTGGATGCCTCTGCCTGAGGGCAGGTTGCGGAGGTTCCTTCTCCTCTCTGGCCTTCGACTTGGGCATCCCCAAGTGGTAATGACCAAAAAGGGTGGCGTCATGCCACAATATGAAGCCGACACATCGACTCCCTGTGGTGTTGGCGAATGTCCCAGCGTTGAGATCATAAGATCTGTTGAAACTCTTCTCAATTCGGAAGCCGAAGCATCGTCGTGGATCAACACAGAAATTCATCCTGGCCACAGCAAACTTAGAGATTTTAAAACCCTTATGACAACTAGGTGTCATTTATTCTATTTAGGTAGTAGACTACAGTACATGTGTTCGCTATTGGCAGCTTCGCACAGGATTTGCAGAAAAATGAAGTGCGTGGTATCGTGCGAGATCTCTCGAGTTAGACTTGAAGCAAGAAGACTAGCTGGCATTTGCAATGCTGTATGAGTTGGCTTTATTTCTTTCGTGTGTTAGGTCAGGTTCCCGTGGAAAATCTCGCATGAACTCGTTTCCTTAATGTTGTTCTTTGGCATGTCGAATAGTGGACAAACTATCTCAATAGTTTGTCCAAGATGTAACGTGAAAATTTCAAAACAAGTAGATGTCATTTATGATATTGTAGTTAATTGTCTAGATTTGTCAGGTTTTTATTTTTAATTAATAAATCGAATTATTTCTATCATTTTAGTCATCTGATTTTACATCATGTGCTAAACGTACCATAAATTGACAAGCAACAATGCATAAGGAAGACTTGATAATCAATTGTTGTTTTTCTTACACCTAACCTGGTGTGGAACACTCAGATCGAATTCTCTCTTAATTCTTTGCGATTTATTTAATTCCTAGTCTGTTGTGGTTCGTATAAACACGAAAATTTTCAACTGGTAAGATGTGCGACAACTTCTTTGAACGAGTTTCAGATCTAAACGTACTGCTC
>JAQFZP010001340.1:0-20214 GCA_034695745.1 Geophilus truncorum | reverse complement strand
CGGGGAGTAGAGGCAGAGAGAGAGCGCGATTTTATCGAGGTGAGCAGTCAGTCTCTGTGGGTGAATTTGAGATATTCCAGGCCTTCGACCTCCAGACTCTACTCATTTACCTGAAGGGAAGTGAAACGGATGTGGGAAATTGAAAATCGGCTACGACTTTCGCTTTTCGGACTTGTCGTGTTCTCATCGGGTTCGAGGGACTCGGCTACATTCAATGTGCATGCTTCAACATGGCGCTAGGGTATCCCAATCCCGGCATCACAAGGCCGAGGCCGTGCTTTCGGACAATCGGACTCGTTTTAGCGGTTTTAGCCGTTTTTCTCACTGAAGATACAAACTCAGCCGAAGTTGGATGTAACAATGTGCGTTATGCGTACAGTGCCAAAGGATTCAATGGAGTTCAAGTGCCAAGGCAACCAGTCCCAGGTTAGAGCAAAGTTTTGGGGGATGGAAAAGTTTCGAGTGTTTTTTGGGGTTCTGAAGTGTGGGATGAAAGGTTGTTTGGGTTTTTATTTGGGGTAGATTAAGGGTGATTTTATTTTGAGTTTTTGATGTTTTTTGTTTTGGTTTTGGTAGTTGTGTGTGATTTGTTGTGTGTAGTTTTGGTTTTTGTTGTAAAAGTGGTGGAAATTGTGTTTTTTGGGTTGATTTATGGTGTTTTTGTGTGAAAAATATTGTTTAAAATTGGTTTGTGTTTTTTTTCTAGGGTGTTTTGTGATTGGTAACTAATGTTTTAGTGTGTATTTTGATTGAATTTAAGTATTTTCTGTTTGAAAAATTAATGTTTTGGTGTTGTTTTTATTGAATTTAGGTGTTTTCTATTTGAAATTTGGTGTTTTCTATTTGAAATTTGGTGTTTTAGTATTATTTTGTATGAATTTAGAACTTTTTTTTTTTGGAAATTATTTTTTTTCTTTTTACTTTTAGTCTAAAATGAATCACATTTTACTTCTTGCTATGCCTTTATTAGGCCTACAAGTAAAAAAAAAAAAAAAAAAATTTCCATTTACGACAAATCCCCATAACAAGGAAATTCTCATTTCCCCTTACACCAAATTCAGAATTCATCAACACCAATCAAACCTTGATTTCATTTGCACATATGAAGCATAAAATCAATAGCAAATAGAACCAACCAATCACACGCAACACTCAAAAACACATCAACACCTGAATTCTCCCATAAAACAAAACCAAACAAACAAATAAAAAAAATTAACCAAAAATAAAAAATAAAATTGTCTTCTTCCACCAAACTGATGCCTCAAACTTTACGACCCTTTCAAGCATGGCTAATTAAGCCATTCACACATGGTCTTGTTGTGAGCCAAGAAGAGAAGAGAAAAGTCTGAATCCCAAGCAGTTAATGGATTAGACTTTTTATTGGGATCCATTTATTAATGGGAAAAAAAATAAGGTTGATGCCATTTCCTTCCATTTTTGGCATTATCTTTGAAAAGTAAAATCAATAATTTTTCCTCATTTCTAAAGTAGATGGGATTACATTAGGCTTAATGGAAAGTTTGGGCTGAAATGGAATTTTCACCACTTTATTTCTCACACAAATACAATTATAATAATGGTTTTGCAGGCCTAACTTTGTGTTTTTGGCTTGTGGAGACTCTTTTCTCTCCCTCCTCTCCTCACAGGGTGTGTTAAAGGGTTAATCTCTTGTTGGAGAAAGGTGTCACAAAGTGGTAATCATCACTGCAGGAGTTTGGATTAGGAGTAGAAGGGGAAAATGAGAAAAAAGTGTCTTAAAATTTAATCTTTGAATGGCCCTGGTTGAAGTAAAGAGCAGCTGTTTAATCTCTTATTAAAAATTGCACAAAATTTATGGACAGACGTAAAAGTAATGGCGTGGAAATGTGGGATTGTGGGATTGAGCGTCGTTTGAATGGTATTAAAAGTTTACGAGAAAATGAGCGCCAGATATCCTGACTACTATGGTAGATCGCATGGGAAATTAATAACGTTATGTGGTTTATAAATGTATGTTTATTACAAATGCACATGTGCCAACCATACATCTTATGACTGAAGATCACGCTCGAATTGCACTTCGGGTAAAGCTAATTCAGTTAATGTTTGATTTGAAAAAGTTGAAATTATTAATCATATATTGATATCAGATATTTATTTGATATTTATTTGAGATGTTTTGGCTAAATGGAAATTAGAAAATTAAGTTTAACTGATTATTTTAGAATATTGTTATTTGTTGATTTTGTTATAACAAAGACATTTTTATAGAAATTGTTTGATTTTATTGATCATTTTACTCCTGTCGTTTTAAAAAGTTTTATAATGAATCTTTGGTACTGGAAATACATTTTCCCATATTGCATGTGCAGGGAACAAGACAATTTATTACTCAGTAATGATTGTTCAATGTTAAATTAACACAACATAAACACTTTACAATGTGTGGTAATACAATTAGTGTTTTTGCTGTAACAAATAAATGATGTAACTGAAACTAAGATGCAGTCAACAGATTGTAAACAACATTGCTGTTTGTTGTGGATCTTTGACCAGTCTAGACGTTTACTAGAATAATTTTGTTCTTTAATTAAGACACCATAATAGGCTATTCTACCACTAGATCACATGGGAAATCAGAAATCGATAGTCTGGAGTATTTCTATCAACACGTTTGGTTGAAGTGCTTATCTCATCTAATGTTGAAATTGGAAACGTCATTGTTCAATAAATTATTTAAAAAATGATATTTTATCATTTCTATTATTCTATGAGATAAGTGCCAAATTTCAGCACTAGATGGCAAAGCACACAGCCAAACGCTCAAACTGGAAGAATTTACTTTTTGTCGAAAACTCGTTGATAAGACCCAAATCCTAGATCCAACTTCCTCCCAAAAAAAAAAAGAAAAAAACATGGATAAGTTCCTTTTACGAGCAGGACGCGAAATAGAAGTGACAGGATAAAAACCTTTTTTATTTTTTTTTACTTTCCCTTTTTTCTTTTCAACATCAACGAAAACTTGGCTGATCCCTTTTTCCTTCTTTTTTCCCCCGCTTTGGCCAAGCCCACTAAACCAAGGTTGAAATCGTGAGATGACTTCATTGATTAGGCTTATTCGGCGCTTTGTGAAGAAAATCCATTCCCACAATTTAGGAAAACGCTAAATCTCCTTCTTTCTCATGTACATCGGCGACTTGAAGGGAACGTGAAATGAAAGTGTGGAAATTTACTGTTTGAATAAAGTTTGGATGTGGGTTTTATTGGTGTTAATGAAAAGGTGAAACGACGGTTTGATGGTTTTTTAAAAATACTTGTTTGGTTGGAAATGCAGTGCAGCCAAGCCGAAAAAGGGCAAACAGGAAGCAAGAACCGGTGTGGGTGGAAAGATGATGTTTTTGGGATGGGTATAGGATTAAAATTGTTGAATTAGAAAAAGAAAGTAAATGGAATTTTGCAAGGTACCGGTAGTCGAATTTGGTTTGCACTGAGAAATTTTAAATAATTTTTTTTATTAATTTCCTGCATTAAGAGAAGAAAAATTTAAGCTGCGTTCAGTGGTTAAACTTTGCTTAACTACAACTTTCGATTGTGCAATTGGTCTCAAATGTATAAATTTTTTAATTTCGGTAAAATTTTAATTATATATATATTTTTTTTTGTGTTTCTGGTGAGGCCTAAAATAGTTAAAAGTTCATAAAATTTCATTAATTAGGTCTAAAATGAGTGAAATTGTTTGTGTTTAGGCTTAAAATGTACCTACAATTAAGCTTAAAGTAATTAAAATTTAATAATTTAGCCTAAATCAATTTTTTTTTTAAATTTGCTTTATCAGGCTTAAATTTTACACTTTACACTAGACACTAATTTAGGCCTGATATCTAAAATTCGACACTTTTTTCTTAAAAACTCCTTATTTACCTCTAACCACTAACTATTTTTTTTTAATTTTATCAAACTTTTATTTCCACTTCATGTTCCTTTTAATTCAAAACCATCAAAATTGAAATCCTGATTTTTAAATTCAGCATTTAACGAGGTAAAGTTCAAGTAGGTGAGTTACATAGGCAATAAAAAGGTGAAAAAAATACAGAAAAGAGAAAAACAACAGTAGTTGGTGTTAAAATAGAAACGACATGTGTCCATTACACTGAATAAGGGCCAAGGGGATAGCGAGAGACTGGAGCTGCATGTGTGTGGCACCCGTGGAATGTGGGTTCGGTGTGAAGGTAACTCCAACTTCCTCCCCACAGGCACAAGCAGCCAAAAGGATGTTCCTTCTTTACAGTGGGCTGCTGCTGGACACAAAGGAGGTGCAAGGAGGGGAATCGAGAGGAAAAGGAGTGTGAAAATGGTCTACAAAAAGAGGAAACAAAGGAATAAATGTTCTGTTTGCTGGGGGATTCGTTCTGAGGGTTTTTAAGTTAGTAAAATACAAAAAAATTTAAAATATTTAAAGAATTTTTGAAAATTTTAGACCTAATTCTAAGTTTTTATTATTATTATATTTGGTAAATTTTATTTATTTTAGGCCTGATTGAACAAAATTTCAATGTAAAAACTAGGCCTAATTAATAAATTAAATAAATAAATATTGATTAAACCAATTTCTCTCTTTCCTCTGTTTTTAGCTGGAACATTTCATGGTAATAAAAAGAAATCAAGGAAGAGGAAAACATTGGTTTAATTTGATATTGTGTTGGCTTTACTCCAAAGCAGTTTTATTGTGACTCATTACAAAAAATAGAACCAACCCACTGTGGGAAACTGATTTCATTCAGGGAAATTATATCAGCAGTTTTTCCTCTTTTGCTTTCTTAATTTCTCCTCTGATTGCAAAAAAAAAGGGAAATGAAAAAATATACACTGTTGACTAGTTGAACATAAACATTGTGGGAGGGAGTTTTTAAATTAAAAACATCTGCAGTTGTAATCTCAAGGTTTAAAAATAAATCTGAAATTAGTTAGCATTACTCATAAAAAACCAAAGTAAGAAGTAAATTGTTACACAATGTCAAAAAAGAGTAATTATAGAATTAACAGAAAGCTTTTATGATCTAAGAATTTTTGGATATTTTGGCTTTATGCGGTCTGTCACGTGACATGAAAAGCTTATTTTATTAAATCACTACAAAAATCCTTATCAGTGCTGAGATTTTATGTTTTAGTCACTGGAATGTGATTATTGTTAGTATACTGTAGTTCTTAAATTTAGTTTACGCATAGTTCCGTCGTAAGCCAGTAAGTATATTTAAAATCATTGGGATATAGAAGAGGTATAGGCAAAAACAGACTACAACTCCTGAATATTGTTTACACCATTTTTGTCTTTTTAAACGATGGATATGGTCACTTTTTCTATTATTTTAATGTGAACATTAAACTCATTTTCAAGCTTATTTTTATTTGATTTCAATGAAGAAATCTATTTAAAAGTAAGTTTTATGTTCTTACATTGCAGAGACATCATTTTGTATATTTACATATTAAATGAGTCTTTAATAAATGTCAAATTACATATATGACTAATTTTGATATTTATAAAGGTTTGAACATTTTTTTACTGAAATAGACAAAACTGTTTTCATTTAATAAGAGACTTTGCGGTATCATAAGCAACAATCGGTTTTATTTTTATATAAACTTAACATGGAATTTATAATTTATGTTATAATATACCGGTACGTTATATGTCAATTCCTCGCAAAGTCTCTAATATTGAAAACATAGAAATATCAAGCTGGATTTATTACATTCAAGTAATTTCTGTGCAATGTTGTAAAATTAATTTTGTTGATCTAAAATCTATGTTAAACATGAAAGTTATAAATATAAATCTGATTGTTGCTTTTATTCCCAATTATATTCTTTAATTATTATCATTAGTAAATATTCTTTACTTGTTAGTTGTATGCCTGACTCAAAATCTGTACTTATCTTCAGTCAACTGCAGAGTACCACAGTTTTACTGTTTTTGCCATGATTTACTCTTCTTAGTTCTTTAATTTGAAGAACACGATTTTAATTTCTCTTATCACCAACTTTAGGGTTGTCTTTAAGTGAATTGAAATTTATCCTGTCTCGACTTAGTGATTTAGTACCGGAAGTCGTTTGTTATTATCAGTCATCGGTTACACGCTGCTTGAATTCAACATGCAGCGTTTTTTAAAGAAGAAAAGTTTCATTTAATAAGCACTTTGTTGGCATCTTATCTGACACTGAGAAAGTCATTTTGCTGACGGTGGTAGAGAAAATTCGTGATTCCAGCGCCACGCCAACAGAAGGAGAGCAGGATTTCCTGCATCTTTTTTTAATGACTCTTTCCAATTGAAAAGAGTCTAATTTGTGTTTTCAGTGCTCCTCTTTGAAGCAGACGTTTTGTCTGCTGCTCTCCAGTTTAAGCTTTAATAATGCTTGGTTAATTGGACTCAATTTTACGGATTTGGTGGCATTAAAAGCTCATTTCTACAAGAAGTGTGCATTTGATTGTTCAATTGTGTTCCTTAAAGCTCTAATTTTAGCCAAAATGCTAAAATTTGGCAAAGATGACTGTTCTCAGTCGATGCAACGGCTGCAGCAAATGATTGCAGATAATCCTAATCACTAGATCACATGGGAAATTAAACGTTAAGAATTGTTGGGTAAAGTGTCTTACGCCCTGCCATTTAAATTAGATGTAAGGATATAATGTTTGATGCTTTATGTCAATTAAATCTTACAATTTATTTAATAAATATATTATTTCTCTGTAACTATTATCTTTTAAATTTTAACTAGATGGCAGTTTAAGCAGAATGTAGCTATCGTTAAACAAGCTTGCATTATCTATTCTTGGTGAATGTTGTTGTTTGGTCTTGGAGGAGTGAGGGAGAGGTAGGATGGGGGTAGTTGACAGCAGACACACTCCTTAGATAGTTTTATTCATAGTTTTGTTTGTTTTTCCAAGATTCATCTCGTGTGGGGCATGGCAACATGCGGATTTTGTGGTTAAGATGCTTGTAGTTACACAGTGCACCCATTATCTGTTGCAGGAAAAATTAGAACTTTAAATAAAGGAGGGATTGTTTTTTAATTTTTTTAAAACTTTGTTTAGTTCTATTTTGTTTTACTAATCCAAGTCACATTGGAATGGATGTTTAACGAACCAATGCAAAAAATATGTTGTGTGCTTTGCGGGTTTTTAGTTCCAATTGACTGCACAAAGCCAATAAATAACGGTGGTTACCATGAATTATTTTAATTGGCAGTTGATTATGGAAAGTATGCATATTTATATGGTAATAAAGCATAAATGAAAGAGATGAGTATTTTAACCACTAGATCACAAGGGAATATGAACAGGAGAACGTTTACTTCACCTTTCGTAAACTTTAGATATATTACCTGCTTACTAGACCACATGGGAAAAACGTGCTTAATTGTAATTCAATGTTTGTTACGTCGAATTGCATTAATGGCAAGTTCCTTGCATTGCAGGAAGTCCCAACGGTTTTGCCAAAACACAGCATCCCATTATGAATACTGCATTATCTTGGGGCTGAATTCTTGCAAATGTCAGCGGCACCATCTACCACTTATTGAGTCACTGGCCCATAGAAACAGGATAAATTGAGATCTAACAGTCACGAAAACATGCTTGAACCAACCAAGTGTGTGTGGGAGAATGTGGTCACAATAAAACAAGTTTTTAAATGCCAAATTTTCATTCTTTTTATGAATATATTTTATTCAGCAAAATCCTTTGTCAAGTGGAATAATTGACTTCTTTTTTCTCACCTACACCCATAGTGTGCTTCTGCCATAACTCAAAACAGATAGTCCTTCCTCCCTCACCCTTTTTCCTCCTCCTAGTTCCTCCCTGCCTTTCATATGGAAATGTTGCTAGGAAGGGCAGTGTTCTATGATGGCCTCCATCATGCACTTTCCCTTGCAGCTTCCCAAGGTAATCACTACAGAGCCATTGGGTTAAGTATAATTTTTTTCCAATGTTGGTGAATGGATGAATGGTTATGCAAGCATTGAAGCTGATGCAGAAATGTGGGAGGTTTTATCCTAGGCCATGGGTGTCAAGGAGTAGTTTTTGCTTGTAGTGAATTGGCATTGAGAAATGAGGGCAAGTTAAAAATAAAAGTATGATTGGAAAAGAGGTCTGATTTTGGTGGAAATAGATTCAAACTAGGTTGTGATTGAATTAGGTTTGGTGTAAGATGTTGGAAGTTTATAACCCGAGAAGCGGCGAGCATTTTACTACTGAACTATCGATGAAAATAAATTGAGCTCCACATGTGTGGCGTTGATAAAGCAGTAAGTGATGTAGTGTGACATTGTGATTGCAGCAAAAAATGCTAGTGAATTGTGAAGATAGCATAAATAGCTAACACTTCAATCTTTCACTGCATAACAGCAAATTCTTACAAAGTTCATGATTTAAAATATACATTTTACCTTCCATTTATTTTTGCAACACATTTGAGGTGCCTGGAAGGTTAAGATTAAATGCAAGCTTCCATTTATGGAACACCTTTGTTATGCTATAATAAGCATGTGTCCTCAGATAAGTAGATGATATGCCAACTAAAGGTGAAAATAATTTGATATCTTCAGTGAAAACAACAATTTTAACAAATCTTGCAACAACAGTATAAAAAACAATACCATAAATTATAAAGCTTGAAATTATCAATGACATTTATATTTATATAAAAATCTTTTAATTTGATTTATCTCTTGACCAAAGTTTCAACATGGTGTCATTTACAGGAGTTGCCTAGCAACCAAACCACAATGACCTAATCCTTAAACATTTTTTTCCTATATGCAAACAAACCACTAATGGTGGTTGCAAATGATCATTTTGCAGTGTTTTAAATTTAAATTATAAAGAATTTTTTTAAAAAATTATTTTTAATTTATAATTTAATAACCCCTCTTTTGGATTTTTTTATCCAGACGTTTAACATACATTTACAATGATTTATTCCTTAACACATGCAATAAAAAAGTCTATCTCTTGTGCCAATCTCTTTGTCATTTAAAATTCACACAATTCCAAAGGGGATGTGGCAATAGAGGGAAAAGTTTGAATCACATTTTCTTTGAACCTCATTCAGTGAGAATCATGTTTAAAATGATAAAAAAAATTGAAGAAAAAATAGCACTGGTGATGCCTGAGGTTTTCTAGTGGTTGCAAAGCTGTGTGTACAGTAATAAGACAAAAATTGAATGCAAGCCAACAACACATGCAGTTTATGCAAAGTTGAAGATGGCATTGCCATAAAAATGGATATTTTGTTTTATTTTCAATATAATAAATGAAGTAAGATATCTTACTCACTAGATCACATGGGAACTTAAATATTGAGCAAACAATGTTTATGTTGTGTGTTATTTTAATGTTCAGATGAAGTGATTTGCACATATTGTTGAAATACAGTTTTTCACAACTTAGCAATGAAGGTTTTAGCCAATCAAAAAATTGATTTTGGAATCTTAAATTTCAATATAGGCGACATTCACTTCAACTGGAAATGACATACTACAACTCTATTCTTCTTTATTAGCATCACGAATGCAATCCTTTTAGCGTCAGTTGCTTCTTAGAATCAGCACATTTGTCATTCTGTTTTCTGAGATTGCCGACATTATTTATTTCATTGCTGCTGACTCCGCAAAGCTTCTGGAATGAAAGCAATTGCAAAGAGAATAAAACTGGAATGGGATGAGATTTTGATAGAAATGGTAGGTGTAAATTTGCATACAACTTGTTTGTAGATTGATGCTGAAGTGTAAAGGGGCGTGGGAAGTGAGCAGAGGATAAAAAGGACAGCTGTTGAGGGAGATGTAAAACCATCAGTTGTAAGGTGGAGCAAATCACTCTATTTTGGACAATGGAAAAGGTCTCCACACATGGACTCATATTGGGATGGATATTGAATCATTTTTTTTATCTTAAAGTAGAAAAAATGAAATTGGGGAGAGAAAATCTTATGTGTAGGGTGGGGTTGTTGGAAATCAATTTGCAAGTGGAAACACCCTTGTGAGTTGAAGAAAATGGCAAAATTGGATGGGGACTTGGGTTTCATATGAAATTGAAATCTTGTTCATAGCTCAAATGGATTTTCTCCTTAATTAATGTTAATTTAAAAGGCTCGTCAGACATGAGAGGATGGTTTTAGTGCTTATTTCTTGAAGTGTTCAATCATTTGAGGTCATAAACACATCTTGAGTGCTTTGTTTTGCAAAAATCCCTCTTAAGATGAAAAGCCATAAAATGTCAGAAGAAATTTATCTGAAAGAAATATTAAGGAAATTTAATAAAGGGCTGTGAAAGCAAAAAAAAATGCATAGTCACATGTCTCTTGCTGTTCAAACCAGGGTGTGTTTGCTTAGCAACAGTTTCACAGAGCTGGGGACATTGGATGCATATTTTAAAGATTTTTATCAGGTAGTTGACATAGTTGTTTCTGGGGAAGTTTTCACACGCAGATTTTTGTATTAAAATTTCGTTATCTGCATTTTGTGAATTGACAAATGATGGCAGTGGTTTGGTTATCGATGAATGTTGAATTCCATTCTATTTCAAGAAATCGATTGAAAAGACGAAAGCTGTGGATCGATCAGGTTTAAAATTACCGGCGGCTACTTTGGCCATATTCGACTTGTCACAAATCAAAAAGTATTACTGTACCCTGGAAAAAGTGAATTTGCTAGCAGAGCCTCTCGAATTAAGAGTACCATAATGAAATTGCTCAAAATTGATACATAATATTGTTACACTGAGTTGTATTATTTCCTAAAATTATGTTTTTAGCATTCAATACAATAAGCAGTGTGTTAATTTCGTACGAAACGAGAAACTCAATATTTTAATGCAATTTTTTTCAAAAAAATAATCGGAATTTCGATCTAAAAATTTAGATATAACTGCTAATTACGAATCCAGATTTTTATCGAAATTTTTTGTTCGAAATTACGTATTGATTCTGAGAAAAAATTGTGTTGCGTGATTTTGTTTTCGTTTTGGGCGTTTGTGCGAACTGTCTATTGAATTCAAAATAATTATTATTGAATTAATGATAAAAGCTGTATTCATGTAGTTGAGTTTGAGTGAGTCCAGTTTGTTTTAGACAACTTAAGCCAGCTTAAACATTCATAGAAACGTCATAATTTCTCACAACTAATATTGCAAAATCACAATTTTAACAACCAAATCACTGTAGCTGTGCTATTTGGAATTTATCTTGAACACAGGTTGAACGTGGCATATTGGCACATCTTCCCATTCTCAACAAGAATGTCACAGCTGACATCTGTATCACTCAAAAGGAACTTTTTTCTGAGCCAACTCCAGAAGTGACTTCCACAGAGCAGAACAAAGAGATTTCCTCCAACTCCACTGACCACTACACTGCTCATATTACTATCACCAACCCATCCATCCTGTTTCCACAAATCAAGCAAAGTGTCTTTCCCATACCCATCTTTTCCGGAAGTCCATCTTTGTACTTCCGCTCTCCATTATGTTTCCTCTCTTTACATTACTGCATGCAATAAATCCATACAAGGATTTTCCAGTCATGCACATCCATTATTAATACCCCAAAAATTGATTTTCATGTCCAACTGGTAAAGAAAAAACTGAAAGAGCTTGTTCATGTATTTTTAAGATAAGAAAATCAATTATTTTCATGGATTTGTTTGTTTGTAGTGAGGGGATCTGCCAACAAAGATGTTCACTGATAAAAAAAATTACTTGACCAGTTGTAGAAATAGCAAAGATGACATGAGATTAAAGAAAATATGACCATGTGTTTGTGCCACCCAATGACCTCAATTCTTTTTTGTGGTGTTTGCTGTTGCTGTTGCTGAGATGTGTTTTGATTGGAATTGGTGGTCCTAATGCAGGATGAAGTGGTTGAGCACAAGTGGTCAGATGAAAGGCTTTTGGGTTTGCCAGTCACCAGCCAGAGGCCAGAGCTTCAATACTGTTGGGAGAAATTAAATGCCATTCTGTGCTGCTGCTGTTGCTGTAGCTAACAGATGAACAGCCTCCCCTGTTGGAAACCCATGGAAACAGCATCTGTCGCCAAGGAGAAGGAGCGAAAGAGAAAAATGACAAATAGGAGTCTTTGTTCCAGGCCTAATTGCAGTGCAAGGATGTAATTGCAGTTGGCATTTGAATAATTGTGCAATAGTTTTGCATATTCATTTTCCTTTTGCCGGAGACATAATTGGGTTTATTTGGTGTTTCATTAACCGGAGTTGATGGAGCGACAAAACTGTATATGATTAAGGTGGAGTTTCTCCTGGATAACTTATATCAGCCTGAGATTATATGAGTCTTGGGAATTTTTTTAATTAAAAAAAAGGTGAATGTAAAATTTTTTACTGCTTTACACCTAAGATAAGATCAAAGTTCAAATTTATGCTTATCACTAGATGGTTCTTACCTTCAACTAACTCAAGTTTCCCAGACTTTTGTTTGGACACTAAAAGTGTGAGCTGATAATGAAAGAACAATACTGCGTTGCAAGAATGGTGGTCTGGTAGTTTGATGTTGTGATAAGAGTAGCCAGTAACATATGGGACATTTGCAGACTCAATATTCTGATTGGCAGTCTTCATTGTCCTATTGTTGGCAGTCCACATGGCTCTTTAGGGGTCATGATCACAGAAAGAACAAGAAAACAAACAGAAAAATGGCTGCTAAATGAGAATTCATGAGATTTTTATTTTTATCACACATAATTTTGCTAACCCCTATTTCATAACAATGGTAGAAAATTGGGAGGAAACAGAGTGATGATAAAGGGCATGATGACAAAAAGTGGGGTTAAGCACTGGTTGTTGAGAAATCATGCTGCATCAGTGGCATTGTGTTGGATGACTTGCTGTTTGGTAACTGAACTGCAAGTCTGTGTTTGAACTACACCCATTACTGTGTAACTCAATAGATCAATGGTGTGTCTAGGGATTGTAATCAGGGATGTTGACTAGATTCTGATTGATTTATCTAGATGTGCTAAACCAAACATAACAAAATAAAATTCAGTTACAATATTAAAAATCAAGTGTAATATTAAATTTTTCTCTTTATTTTTCTATGCCTTTGAATGATACATACTATTATAGTATAATTATAGTGAACTGTAAATCTAAACAGGTAGTTAAGACCATTTACTAGTCAGTAGTCACTTAAAATAATGCACTTGTAATTAATTAATAAGATAATACAAACATTACAGTAAAAAGAAATAGTTTTTATAAAATCGAGAATCTTATACGCGTTAGAATACAATTGAAAAACAGAAACGTTGCACTGCAATTATTTTAGAGTACAATCGTTAGAGCACTAGGTTTTTTGTAGCACAATCGTTATAGTATCGAACGCTAGGGTACAATCGTTAGAGTGCAATCATGAGTAACATCGAAGTAGAGTACTGAGAAGTGAGTACTCGTTGCTTTGGCGTGGTTTACTTTGTAAGAAAAACAATCTTTTTAGTTACTGTTATACCCCTACGAAAAACGAGTGGAACATTCGACATTTACTGTCAAAATACATCACATTTTAGCTTTGTTTTTTATAAATCTAATATTTAATCTCACATCTGACTTGAAGCCAATTTTAGCCATTTGGATTTACTGTGATTTAAAGTAATAATTTATGTCACGAACCCAATCCGAAATAAAAATAAGAAAATTATTATTTTCTTAAAAAAAAGTTAAGTGCGTATGAACATCGTTATTTTTCGACTCTTTCAAGAATCCGCCCAGAGTCTTAATCCGCACTCAATTCTACATCCAACTTGCCACTAACAGAATTAGCTCTAACAAGTTGGGACTTGGTTTGGCCACTTAAACGGATTGGAATTTACAAGGTCTGCTAGTTTACTGCACCGGATGACAGGTGATAGAGTTGTAAGCAAGTCTCCATAGGTGGGGTCTCCGGTTCTGAACCCCCGGACTTTGTACCTGCGTGTGTGTGGTGGTGATGGAATGCTCCCGCTATCCATCAGTGCGAGCTCCTCTTTAACTGACAGCCGAGAATCACAGGAATGAACGCGGCGGCTTCGCTTTGACCCTTAACAAGCCTCCTACCCACGGCTCGCTGCACTTGTTAGGGGCATGAAGAATGAAGGTGGGAGATTTGCAGGTAGCTAGAAGCCGCTTTCGCAGCCCGCCCACGGTTTCAATCCCATTTGACACTCCCAGTACCTGCGCCTCGGTCGTCTTCACGCCCCTACCTGTGTGTGAGAAAAATAATTAGGGGATGACTTAATGTTGTTGCAAACAAACAAAATTCACTCACTTGTTTGGCTTATTGATTCATTTGTGTCAACTGGAATTGTGGGTAATGTTTGTGTTGATGCACTGTTGCTTGGAGGATTGACAATGCAGCATGGGAATAAGGGGGATTTGTTTGGTAGTTGTTAAGGGGTTTTGAATTTTAAGAATGGTAACAGAATGAGTTTAGGGATTTTGTGGAAATGTAAGCAATGATCAGCTTTATATTTATAACTTACAAAATTATAATACTGTATCATCATTAAATATAAATTTAATAATAAATTTCTAAATAATAAATTATAAATTTGATAGTTCCTCATATTTCTGTAAAGTTTATTGTTAAAATTTGCTGATTTAACAATATTCTATATAAAAATTTGGTGAATTGAAAAAATATTTTAGTAATTTTATGTTATTAACGAAATACTTAAACAACATTCTTTAAAAAGTTTATTTATCATTGTTGTAATCAAAACAAAATCTATTGTTTTACCAACAAAAGTCACTTTAACTGTTGTTTAAGTCATAAAACAAAGCCACCAATCACAAATGCTGATCCAAACTCCCTTTTTCCCAGTTGCAACTTGTTAAGTCAATTATTTCTCTTATGATCCTGGGATTCATAATTAATTCATGGCTCAAGGGCACTTGGGAAGCCAGTTGTTAAAAAAACAGCCTAATAAGACATTGAAATGACAATTTAGACATCACATAACCTATTGCCAAGTGTGGCATGGATTTTAAATCCACTTTCAGATCTCTTTTTGCCAATATTTGTCCTTCAAAAAATAAAAATTAGAAAATTCCTTTGCAGGGTGGGAAGAGGTTCAAGTCAGTTTCACAGTTGCAGTCCATCAATTCAGAGTTCTTTACCACTCCTTTTAATGCATAGCTTGAATACTAACATCCAAGGTGGTTTAACTTGACTACTAATTCAATAATGGTGCTGTAAAACTTTAATTCAGACCTGGGAAAATGGTGATCATGTTTGATGAGAAGGAAAAAATTAATGATATATTAAATGATTTAGTTTTGAGGGTTGAAATGTTAGGAATGTGATGTGTATGTTGTTTGCTTTTCAGTTATCTGAGACCTGTGTGCTGCTCTTTGGCACACAAGAAAACCTTGGACATACCTCATCTTTGCCTGAGGGGGTCAGCTGCTTCAAATTCCACAAACCCACCCTTGGTTCCACTTTTTTTCTCTTTTTTCAGTTAAAGTTTTGGTCTGAATTTAAGGATTACTTCATTAAGGTCAAGTCTGGTGTATAATTAAGGGATGAAAGAAAATGGAGATTTTTTTAAAGTTTTTGGAATTAAATTTTTGGTTTTATGACTTGTGTGGAATTATGGGAAATTATTTTTGTACTGTAATGAAGAATAGGTAGATAGTATATAAAGTGTAATTTTATTTAATCGAACTTTTTATGTTGGAGCATTGTATTTGCCATCTAGTGTCAAAATTTGGAACTGGTTAATAGTAATAGCTATCCTAGCTATTAGATCACATGGGAAATTAAGTTTAAAAGTTTTACTCATGACGTACGTGCTTCATCACCTAGTGTTAAAACTTGGAACTGTATTTCTCCGTTCAATAGAAAGTGAGGATATAATATAATAAAAATCCAATATTTTACGTGCTTTTAAAGTTTAGTTGCTAGACGGCAATTTTGTTAAAAATATGTCAGTGTTAAAAAAAAACAACTCCTACTATTATTTACTGCGGGTTGCCATGGTTATTGAAGCAAAACACACGAACGCACTATTTTAAAATGGTTATAAGCTCAAGACAAACTTCATACAAGCAACCATTTGTAAATAAAGTGTATAGATTTGACCTGCGTGAAGGTACATTTGTTTGCTCAAGGAAAGTGAGTAATGAATTTCAATATTATAACTCATACAAGTTTCATGTTACCTGTATTCAATTTTAGTCTGTCCAATAGTCTGACTTTGACTAATATAGTAACATTTTTCCTTATTAAACTTTAAAATAAAAGTAAAAATATAAAAACTGTAAAGTTAAACGTGAGACTGGTCACAATTTTTAGACGATCGATTTAGAAGACCAAAGCTTATTGACTCACTTACTTTTCCCCAACTATCAGGACATTAAACTCCGGTCACTGCAACCATAGATTTCCTTCCTTTTTTGCACCCCAGCATTTATTTCCTATTCCAGTGGGGTTGCGTGATGTACGTCTGGTCAAGATCCATTCTGCTTCGTCGCTCTGGTTATTCATTTCACAGGAGTATTGCACGACTGAATTACAGTAATTTGGTTGATTCACTCAAGTAGGTGGGTGTCAGTCCTGCGCCACACACACACACAAACACTCACTCTACATTTTCAAAATAATAAAATAAATAATAAATAGATGCGAAAACATGTTTCGGCTGATTCACTTTTTCGCATCCCATTTAATCTTAGTCGAAAGTCAATAAAAGGCCAAGTCGGCCATCTGCTCGACGTTTTATTGTCTGATACTTACACTTCGATTTACGAGGTAATGAAAGGGGTGAGAGATTCTAGAGAATGAGCTGTTGAGAAATGGGGTTGGTGTTGAAGAGTTTTCCTCTTTTCTTCATCGAGATGTTTCGAAACCGTTTTTGTGTGTGAAAAAGTTAAATGAAGAATTGCGAAAGTTGATGACTTTTGAAGAGTTGTCTACTGTTTTGATAGAGATTGAATTCGAGGTTTTTATAAAGGTCTTCTAATGTGCTCAGTTATGCGCTATGTTAATTCTTTTTTCAGATTTCCATTATAAGCACCGGGAATCTGTTTTTAATTATCCAAAATGTGGGATTGTAATGTGTGTGAGTAATGAGCTCCCGTTGTGATTAAGACATGCAAATTAAATTCAGCCGCTGTGTTGATAAATGAGTTGCAATTGGAAAAGGAAAAAGGAGGGCAAATTGGATTTTTATTGATTGCTTATTCAAAGGGCCGTCTTCTGAAATTGGATGGATGTCTGAATAAAATTGCTTGTTGCCACGAGAAAATTCATCCGGTTTCTTGACCTTCTGCCGGCATCTGCGGCGCCATCTGATGGGAGTCTGTCTACGGCCAAAACGCATCTGTTTTCTTTTCACAGACTGTCGGCGTCGTGTAAATCTAGATGTGGAAATTTGCTGAATTTGTGCATTATTAATAGGATAAATGGTTTAATGTTGACTGCGATCAGGTATTAACCATGGGAAAATGAATGTTTGATGTTAATGAGCTGAATATTTGTTATAACCACTAGATCACATGGGAAAATTTAATCGTGAATTGTATATACGCTCTGTCTACAGTGCGTGAAAACCATTTTGAATCCATGTTCAGTTTAAATTTATTTTTGTTTTAAATCAAGCTTAATCTTATCTTTTATTAGTGTCTGGAAGCCCATTCATTAAATGTTCAGCATAGTTGTAATGACATTCTCGCTTGCCAATGGGTTATTAAGGCAAATCTAAATTGCTGTCAATTTTTAAATTATAGCCTTGGTGTAACAATTTCAGTCATAAATATTTTTTGTTGATGAAACAAAAAGTGGAATGTCATTATTGTTTAATGGCGATTTAATGAATTTGTCCCCGATAAAAGGAATATTTACCCTAATAGATGATCTGATTGATGGCTATTTCGGGCCGAAGGATGATCTTGAGAACCGGATTCAACAACTACGAACTTATGTTAAGTAGTCCACAGTGATTGTTGCTACCGGTTTAAAATGATTATCACTGCACTTAAATGTATCATATTAAACAACCCAACAAATGCAGCAAATGTATCTAACATAACAATGACAAATTTTCGGTGAAACCATATCTAAATTCAGTCAAATTGAAACTCGAGAATGTTTTTGACTTGGATTTTGGTTTCCAACCAATCCCCAAACCTTGTACAGAGCGTAACAATGAACGAAAGAATATGCCTGATTAACTAACAAAATAGTCAGTAATGCAAGCACAACGTACACGAACACACAATCCTTAACCAACAGCAGCTGCTTTACATTTGAAAGAAAAGGCAACGCGTGGTTCACACAAAACCCCATTGGATTTTTCACTTCCGTTCTGAATAGGTGAGGGTATCAGATTAGGTGTACTTTGCACATGGACAGCTGATGCAGCACAAACATGTCTGCCACTTCCTCTGGAAGATGGGACCTTGTCCCCGACTGTAAATCAGGCTAATCCCAATTGATCTAATTTACGAGCCCGGCGTATAATTAGCGAAAGATGAATTATGGGATTTATTTTTACAACGGAGCATGATTCAGTTGAGCAGGCCTCGTGATGGGTCATTGGGGCACTAATTTATGTTTCCTGTTTGCTTTTTGTTTTATTTATTTATTTATTTTATTTAATATTTATTTTTTTTTTTTGCAGGGACGCATTTGCGGATTTGTCAACAGGGGGAGACATGTTGTACGGAAGAGATGGAGGAGAATTTCAACCAGCAGAGTAGACAGGAATTTGATCGAATTCTGAAACAAACAATCGATGTACTCAGACACACATTCAGTACGCGGACACAGAAATTTGATGGTGTGTTTTGTAAAGTACATTATTATAAGATAACTTTCTAAATGATGAAACATCTGTTTATTATTGATCTTAAAATAATTGCAAAATAATTGTACTATCATCAGTGACCTAAAAATGACCAAAAACTGACTGTTTTTTAAGTAAGAGAGCAGAGTTTGCTTATCTGTGTTATCAACAACCACTTATATTAATGGATGTTGTGTGATTAAATGGCATTAAGTGTTAGAAAAATTATCAACATCATTAAATGATAAGTAATGGACACTTAGCACATTTCGGAAGATTGTGAGACGTAGTAGATGTGTCGTTTAGATGAGTAATGATCATCAATTTGTTTATTTTGGTGTTGAAAACTGTTACTCAAGAATGCACTAGGTATCTTAACCACTAGATCACATGAGAATTAAGTGTGAGAATGACAACATCTTCTATTTTAATGATGATGTGTTAGAAGAAAGAGGTTGAAATTTGTTACTTTTTAATTTTTGATCAATAGAAAGAGCGAGAACTTTCATTTTATTCTATTGTTCGCAAAGTAAAAAATTTCAACGCCCTCTGACCAAACATGTTAACATCAGAGCAGACAATACTTGACAGTCTTTTCAAGCTGTCGCAAGACCTTAAGCCCACAAACGGTCATTCTATAACCCATAATTCCCAGCGAAAGTGCACTCTCACATCTCGCCAATCCAAAATTCAATATCAGCCAAAATTTCTCTTCGTAAGCAAATTATGCCAAAATCAATACAATTTATGCAAATTCCATATTCTGCATCTTGAACATTTTTTTTCCAAGAATAATTCAGCACTCTTACCCTCTCCCTACCCACACCCCCACAATCCTCTAAACCACCTTAGTCTTATTCCTCCACAAATGGCACTCAGCCTTGATGTTGCCTTTTACTTTAAATCGATTTTGTCTCCTCTTTGATTGGAGCTACAAGTGCACTGCACTTACCCCTACACACCAACAAGAAAAAAAATGTAAGTTGTTGGCCGTATCGGCGACACACAGAGACAGTCAACTTGTCTTTTCTACCATAGCAGCAGTCCATTGGGGTTTTCAGTTGAAATATTGATCCCAACTGACTTAAATTCAATTCACATCCACTTTTCCATGCTTTGCATAATGTCCACTGCATTTATTCATCCACAAAGATATTTTAGAAAAATATTTATTTAAAAAAAAAATATTTGTTTGGCTTGAATAAATGCAGACTAAATTTAGGTTTTGTTGGTTGTGGGTATTCTGGGAACACATGTTGATATTTTTTTTGCTTGTGGTTACCCAGGGGTTGTTGAGGAAGCAATTATGTAATTTTTTTTTTAATTTTTTTTTTTTTTGCAGATTATTTTCAAGATCTACTTAGGGTATCTAAGAAAGCATTCCATGATATGTTTGTGAGAACTT
>JAQFZP010001339.1:0-20229 GCA_034695745.1 Geophilus truncorum | reverse complement strand
TGCTGTAAAACCCCGTGGTAACCTCAGAACTGTTACCACGGGAAACCAGGTTTAACAATTACATTTATCCAATTACAGTCAATCAAAGAACAATCATAATCTCATTAACTCAGTCATTATAACAAACGTCAATCAACTATCACTTATCCATCTATTAACAGTCATATCAAATACACTACACTAGTACAGTATGGTAACTAGAAATCGATGATATTGTTGAGAGGATATCTGTCGTCCCGGCAGGTGGCGAAATAAATACGTGTTCCTTCGGTCACGAGCGCTAAAGCGTGAAATGTTCGTAAATCAATCGATAGTGGTTTCAGCTTTTACCACGAAAGGGCACAATTTAATTAATTTTCTTTTTTTTTTTTTGCATTAAGGAGAAGGAATTGTGGGCGAATTTGTAAATCATGTTTGATTTTGTTGTAAAGCAAATGTCGGTTGATTTTATGATTTATATGATTTGTCTGATTTTATAATAATTTGTCTGATTTTACTTGTATTAAGAGTGGATTTAAGGTGATTTATGAGTGTTGGAAGTGATTTAAGAGGAATTTAATGGGATTTTATGTGATGCGCATTAGGTACTAATTCATCTTTGAACACTTGCAGTTAGTTCCTTGACCAAATTGGACAATCGGTCAACAATGTGCGCCAAAACCAATTGTTTGTTCATGTAAATAAAATTTAAAAAAAAATCATTAATTTTTTTAACAATTTTTTTGAATTTTTTTTAAATTTTTAGTTTATCATGATGCCGAAATAGTGTTTAGAAATGCTCGTTGTTGTGTCTTCTCATTAGACATTTTAGTGTTTAGATTAGGTTTGAATTCTTCTATACATTTAAGCCTATCATTTGTACCTAGTTTAAGCCTTTTACCATGTGCCTATTATTGTTGTATGCTTTCATTCTTGTTGTGTCATCCTTTCTAATTGTTTCTTATAATGATGTGATGCATCAAATTGATGACTATTGTTATGAGTTTTCTTTGCAAATCTAATCACATTATTAAATCAGTAAAGCATTGGCTTTACTCGAGGCAACATCTCTTTCTTTATTCTCTCTCTCTTGGCTTCTTCTATACTACGGTATCTTTATTTTATCTCTGTATTCTAACAGATGCCATCTTTATCTTAAGTTCCACTCTTATTTTGTTTCTTGTCTTTGATGCATTTTATGCACCTTTTGTTGTGGGTTGATTTAAATTTCTATTTAAACCTTTAATTTTTTCCTGGTTAAGTGATGTCAAATACATTTCCACACCACTTCTACATCTTTAATAAGAGTTTTGCAGTTCGTCAATATAGACTGCCGGGGACTGGTTAGCCCTGACCGATGTTCGCTCGATTCGAATCTAAATAAAAGATTTATATATTAGTTTAAGTTAATTTAGTAATTTTTACGTATATAAACCATTTTTATCCATCGTTTTAGATCGAAGCAAGACCCACTGTAGTAGACCCCCTTCTATACTTCCTTCTTTTAGCGCTCAAACACAACTTCACTCGCTCATGGATTTTTACAGAGCTCCCAAGTGTACATCCCATTTTCTTATTTACAATTTCATATTTCATAAGAGAACTCACACTGAACAATTCATAATATTAAAATGCATTATAACGTAAATTCCTAACATCATATTTAACTATTCTACACTAATATAATTACATAATATAATATATAATATATAATATAATTACATAATATAATATATAATATCAATACATAACTTATGAAACGGATGCCCACTTACAAGAAAAGGGTGAAGATAAAATTCATTTCGTTGCATTGGTCAAATACCGGACATTCGGGAATTCTGTTGTCAAAATTCTCACCTTTTTTTAGATTGCCTTTGTAATAGTTTTCTCAAATCTCCACCTATTGGGGGAATCCAGAAAATATCGTGATCCAAAGCGTCATTTGCATCGATCCTCTTATCGGGGTCAAGGGTCAACAACTATTCAATCAAATCAAGCTTAATTTCTAACATTATATTTATCTATTCTACACTAATATAATATAATAATAACTTATAACTTATATAATAATTAAACATCACACTTCACAAACGTCTACTCACCAATACACACCAATACCGTTGTTGCACATGTATATGCAACAACGGATGTCCACTTACAAGAAAGGGATGCCAACCATGTATACACTGCTTCTCTAAAGTCAAATCTAATAACACAAAAAACACAGTTGAGGGACTTATGTTCGGAATTCTTTTAAAACAATTTGCACTCGATCTGCCGTTTTGCTTTTAAAACGTCGATGCAATGTTACGGCACTACACTATACACTACAGTAACACACATATTTACAAACCATTCCAACATCCTAAATAATATGTTGTAAGTTTTCAACAGGAGTTGGCATATTTGGTGAATAAGTAAACTACTAATTACACATTCTATTTTGCAACGAATTTTAAAGACGAATTTTTGAGAATCGTGATTCTGTTGTGTCCG
This sequence comes from Geophilus truncorum, assembly GCA_034695745.1. NCBI lineage: Eukaryota > Metazoa > Arthropoda > Chilopoda > Geophilomorpha > Geophilidae > Geophilus > Geophilus truncorum. The sequence goes on along the minus strand of JAQFZP010001339.1, from coordinate 17,754 downwards.
AATTTCGGCCGTATGTAGGCAAATCTAAACATTTTTCAAACGTTTTTTCAGTATCTATATTAGTTCTTAGATCAGTGTTTTCATTCGTTCCCGATGAGGCTACTTGATAGCCGAAACGTCGACTACACTCCAGTAGTCACGTCGAACTAGTTTTCAATGAGAACGAATTCACCCTCTTTGATGTGCACAGGCACTTAATTTTTACGAATTTCTAATTTTTAATTTTTAATTCGAATTTTAATTAAACTACACTATAACGGTCTGAAAGATTTCCCTCTTTGATGAGAAAAGGCACTTAATTTACGAATTTCTTTTTTAAAATTAGTATTTTAATCAAAAACACCAAAAACGGTTCGAAGGATTTCTTTTTGTAAGAATTTAACCTCTATGCTATTAAGCGCACAAAAAACCCCACAAAACTGTACCGAATTTCGCCACTAGTGTGCATTATTACCTAATTTTAATACCACCAAGGACCGTAAAGGTCGCCACGGAACAATTACTAATTATTATCCATTTATAAACACCACCTACCGTCAAAATTACAATCACCACTTAACTGCAACTTTAAAGTCACACAGAAAGAAACATCAAAAACATAAATGACGCTATCACAAACTGATAACAAACGATACGCTACGCGTTTTTATTGCAGCTTGTTTCAATAGAAGAATCAGTCGTATTCAAAATGTGCGACCCTTTTTGCATTTTTTCTGTCGGTTTTGCCCTCGGTTGCTATAAGGAGAAGGAATTGTGGTCGGATTTGTAAATCAGGTTTGATTTTGTTGTAAAGCAAATGTCGGTGGATTTTATGATTTATATGATTTGTCTGATTTTATGAGTGGATTTAAGTTGATTTACGAGTGTTTGAAGTGATTTAAGAGGAATTTAATAGAATTTTATGTGATGCTAATTACTAATTCATCTTTGAATGTTTGAGTTGGGATGAAATCAGATTCGTGATTTTAATTTTTATGTAGTTCACACTTTTATTCTTGGTTAGGTACAAAAAACGGAAGTACAAATTTACACTTATATACACTTTTGGGTATACACCAGTGACACCTGGTGGATGGTCCTCGTGACGTCATTTCTGTTTTGCACAGGTGTGCGTCACGTCCCCTTTAAAGCGAGTCGTGTTTCTCTGCACAACACCGCGCACTTTTATCTCTTTTACACTTAATTCAAGCCATTGAACATGATAGATCTTGATAAATGATAGATTAAATGAATGTTAAAAATCTTTAGAATTACCAGAAGCGAATGCATGGAACTGGACACTGAACAACGGATGCGAATTACTAATTCATTTTTGAACACTTGCAGTCAGTGTCTTGACCAAATTGGACAAAATTTAGTTCACCATGATATGATGCCGAAATAGAGTGTTTAGAAACGCTCGTTGTTTTTGCCTTCTTAACAGACATTTTAGTGTTTAGATTAGGTTTAAGGTTTTAAATTCTCTATACATTTAAGCCTATCATTTGTTCCTAGTTTAAGCCTTTTAGCATGTGCCTATTGTTGTTGTATGCTTTTATTCTTGTTGTGTCATTCTTTCTAATTGTTTCCTATAATGATGTGATGTATCAAATGTATGACTATTGTTAAAAGTTTTCTTTGCAAATCTAATCACATTATTTAATCAGTAAAGCATTGGCTTTGCTCCAGGCAACATCTTTCTTTCTTTCTTCTCTCTCTCTCTTGGCTTCTTCTTCACTTCTCTAACAGTAACATTAGCCCTGACTTAAGGGACTTTGATTTTAAATCTCTGGCGCTTGGGCATAACTTGTTTTATTGGTTCTCCTTACTCTTCTTTCTTTACTTCTTTATTTTTCTGTTGAGCTTTCTTTATAATTTGGGGTTTTTTGTACTTGATTCTATTTTTCCTGGCTTTTATAAGTTTTCCTCTTGGATTTTTGTTTTGTTGGTGGTCTTTGGATTGCAACAACAAAAGAGGTTACACTTGAATTAAAGAGTTAATCAAAATTAAGTAACAACTATCCTTGTATTTAAATAAAGGGCGATTTTTGGTTGATGCTGTACTTTTATTTTCAGCGGTTCCATCCGAAAATTTTCTCTCTCTCTCTCTATTTTTGTCTTTATCAATTCATGGAACGTAAATTTCCTAAAAATAAAAAATAATTAATTAATTTGTCTAGAATTTGTCGATTCGTTTGTGTTTGATTGAGATCCACAAGATTTGGTTAGATTTGTGTTTGAGAATTGATGTGTCGTCCACAAATCTAGCAATAAAAAAGTATAAGTTTAACATATTAAAAAATTATACTGATTTTGTACTAACTTTCGCTTTGTTGGAGATTCATTTCTTTTCATTTGTAATTGACCTTGTGTCGCCTTCTTGAAATGGGTACCGATATTCATTGGCTTTCCTCTTAAAATAACGCGTGTTCTCGGGGTTGCGCGTTCCTTTGATGTTCCCTCTTGACCATCGTCATCGTCATTCAACGTTACCTCGACTTATACTTATTTTTGGTTAGCGTTGTCATCGTTATCATTCGATGGGGAATTCGATTTTTCGGATTGCTCTTTGCTTTTTTTTGGCTGGTTATCTTCACTCGAAGAAGAAGAAGAATCTTCCATTTCGTATTGTATCCTACACGCAACGATTTACTTTAACACCCACGCTGTCCATCCTACATACCCAACATCCACTTCTCTCACTCCAAACCCTCACATTCTAACTAACTGTAAACACTTGGTACCTATAAGAAGAAATGTGGATTCTGTTGTCACATGTGACATGTCACACTTCATTACTTTCAAAATGTATAAACACCAATGATAAATTTCTCATATTCCAATCAAAGATAAAGAACACAAATTCAAATAATTCATAATAAAATACATTCCAATATAAATCTATTATAATTAAATTAGCAAGCAGCCTGTGCTACACAGGCTTTCTGCTAAGTTTCACCCTCGTTTTATATCCGCGTTCTTACCCGTCCTTACACTTTCATCTCTCTCTCCTCACCCGCACACACCATATCCAGTCCTTCATCCACCTCTCACTTCAAACCCCACCTCTCACACCCACATCTTCACTTATCACTTCTGGTGCACACACATTTTCCCACTCCCACACTCCACACCAGATCCCCACCTCTCACGCTTCCATTTTTTTTAATTTGTCAGAAGTTCCATTGCTGTCGAATTTGGTAAATACACAACAATTCCATCAGTTTAAAATCATGCTTCAAAATTTAATTATTTTTATATTATTTTTCACAAAACTGTACAAAAAAAAATCCAAGTTACAACTAAGACTTTTCTGTGATAACATTCTTGAAACGTGTTTATAAATTGTTTATAAGAGGTTTTCAGTTCCAGTAAAGTTTGTTCGCTTCTTCACATTGAATCCAGTCGACATTTCATTTCATCTTTGGTTTCGGCACTCGTTTCAATAGATCATTTAATCGTATCGAAAATGCTGCCCAAAATAGACGAACCTTCTTCCATTTCTTTTCCTGTTTTGCCTCCGGTTGCTTTTCTTCATCTTTCGGACATTGATGCGGATGCTACATTTTGGGCATTTAGACGACTCTTCCGATGCTTTACTTCCGATTCCGTTGCTGCTGCTACTCAACTGGAATTCGGCGCCGCTACTATTCCCACTAGTGGGAGTAATGGCGTTGTCGAGTTCGTGTTGAGTGGCAGCACGCAACAGCAGCGGTGACGGAATCGCAAGTAAAGCACCAGAAGATTCGTCTAAATGCCCAATATGTAGAATTTGTGTCTCCATCTCTGGTAAAGTAAATTGAAGTCTGTTAAACGTATTGAAACATACAGTATAACTTTTATTCTATTTAAAGGCCTAACTGACACTGTTTCATGTCGTAGTGACACTTTTAAGTGAAATCAATCAAAAGCAAATTGAGAATTTAAAATGCCGTATAAGAAGTTTCCTTCGAAGCTCACCACTATTTAATTAAATTTATATTTAGAAAATGTTGGTGCAACCCACCGTCAAGAAATAAAAGCTGGGGAAAGTGAATGATTAAGTTTTGGTAGAAGTGACTAATGATAAAGCTGAAGAATTTTCTAAGATGGAACACTATGATGAGATTATAACTTTTGTCTCAAAAAATTAAATTATAATTATAACGCACTGCATTGTATAATGTAAAAGCAAGTTAAACGTTAACTTTTTAAGTTAAATATATAAAGCCAATATGTTTCCATTAAGTTCCTATTTGAATTGTTTTGTTCGACCAGTAAATGAAAAAGTAAATTATTTATTTTCAATTTCCAGTTGGACTGTACTTAGAAAAAAAAAATTGTACAGTATATTATTATTTTTTCAATTCCTTCAGCGATCGATTAGGAGCTTCGTTTATCAACAGGAACTGTTTAAGGCTCAGACATGCTTTACGTTTATAGAACCCCAAGGGTTGAGAAAAGGCGTCCAATTCGTAAGAAGAGTTTCATTTCTCGATATTTCAAATGTCAGCAATTGAAAAGTGTCTTGACATTGTTGTCGATTGGCACAGCCATAACTGTGTGTTTGTGGCAAATTGGCATTAGCGCTGAGAAATTCTTTCGAGCACCAATAGGAACTCAGTTGTCGGTAGAAATGTTAAATTCATTTACATTTCCACGAGTATACTTGTGTCCAATGTCCATTGCTGGTGATATGAAAACATTGATTAAAACTATGAAAGGAGTAATGTATGATGATCGCAAACATCACAAAGGTGACAGATGTAGTAAAAATACTCATATATTTAAAATTTAAATTTAAATCCTAACTTTAGCTTATAGTATCATTTATTCATATTTGGTATCAGTTTTTAATACAACTTGTAACTATAATACCAACTTTATTGTAATGTCGAATTTTTCTAGGTGCTAAAATAGAAGTAACAGATGATTCTTTTCAATATATTTGGAAAACCAACTCTGTTAGAATGATTAAGTCACGTGTATCCGTAAGTCGTAAAAAAATTTATTTTACTTTTTAGGACATTTTAGAAAGATAGCTTCTTTAAATTAACAGTTTTTTAAATTTATTCTTATATATCCTAGCTTAACTTCTTGATAGACAATTACACTAGTGAAATGGGTGCAAAACATCTCTCAATGTATTTTGGTCCAGATGAAGGAATGTTTCAGGATACATTTACTGGACGATGCAGAGTTTTAGACACAAATGGTGAGTTTAATTTATCAAATCAGACATTAAAACACATCTTTACCCATAAAAATCTTTGGCGTTGACTATTGGAGTTTACAATCATATGGCTAAAGTATCCATTGACAAACTTGCACGACACGTTTCCTTTTACTTTAAAAATTGCACTTTCTGGTAAATGCTAATCGAAAGTCGTGATATGTAGATTTGCATCATCTGTTGTTTAAGTTTAAAGTGAAGTTCACATTAGTAAAATAAAATAGAAAAAAAATGTTTGGAAGGTGATCACACATATAAAAGAAAATCATGCAAGGTCAAAATGGTGTTTACAGTTCACACACATAAAAAAATCATCCAAGGTCAAAGTTCATAACTCATGACCTACGAACCTGTGCTCTCATTATTGGTAACATATATTATTTTTATCCGAAAATTTTGATATAAGTTAAATTATATTTAGTCTATCTTGGTTTAGGAAATAAAAAAAAAAGCTGAACTTCTTCTTATAAGCAATAAGAAGAGTAAAATTGAATTTTTTCTTACAAGTGTGAATTTCTCAAAGTGTTGAGTCATAAAAATTGGTAATATGAAACAAAATTGGTAACACACACACACACAAAAAGATGTGTGTTAAGTGTGCTAAGTGTGTTGTCTTAAAAAAATGACGTCAGTTCCGCTTAAGATGTGTGTTACAACGTTAAGACAAGCACACACACGGTCTGTTTAAGACAGCTGAAAGCAGCCATTTTGTTTACGCTTCAAACTTTGAAATTGAATAAGGTAAGTCGTTAAAATATATTTTTTAGTTGAACTTTGTTATAAGTAACCTCAAAAAGGTGAAAAGTCTTTTGCTATAACGATTTTTGATTAATTAGGATTAATTTTTATAAAATTAACATAATTCGTTACGTAACGATACCAAATTTAAATACGTGTCTGAATTTGTGATGTCGATAATAAAATTAGTTATTGTGGCAATGATTTATTTTGTTTTAATGTGGTTCAACTATACAATTTTCTTTATATTTTTGATAATTTGAAATAAAATATGAGTGTTAATTGTTATAACACATAGTTAACACTCGGCTAACACTTTGACATTCAAAAAGTCAGCTAACACAACACTTAAGACAATACACATCTTTTTGAATGCAACTAGTGAAAATGGGTGACACTCTAAAATAACGTCAAATGTTTTATTTATTTTTATTATTATTATTATTTTTTTAAGGTCTCTTGTGGGACGGCAATAGCGCATCAAGTGTTGTGTGGGAAATTGACGTAAATTTAACATCACCTTTTCGCAAATCTCAAGTTGCAGTAAGTTTTCTATACGGTACCTGATACCTATAAGTATATGGTATTTATAAATACCATGTAAAGTATTCAAAGAGTCTAATATTCTGTAGATTAGTATAAGATATCAAGATTGATAAACAGAAACTAAATTTCAATATATGCATAAATATTCCCAAAATATTCTATGAATTCTAAAACATTTTTTAATAACTTATTATGTATAACTTATATAATCCCAAGATCAAACTGGAGTTTAAAAATGACTCAAATTCATTTCTTGTCTTTGTTTGGTGTTTGTAAACTGTAACTAATGAGTTAGAAAAAAAATTTCATAAGACTATCACTTCTTATTCTCCTTCTACTACTAAGAAATTTACAATTTGCAGATTAGTGTTGGCAACAAAGATAAAGATGACAGACGTTTTGTAAGACACAAAGCCTTTACACCAAAGAAAGCATCAAAAGTATCCATTATTTCAATCAGAGAGGTAGACTTTTATTATTGACCCTTCCATTACCAACAATAAGTAAAATTTTTGTTTTATCATTAATGGTTAAAAAGTTACAAATTGAATGGACTTTGAAAATAATATCAAATTTGATATATCATTAGATTGACCCCATCCAATTTACTGTTAGTGCATTGTTATTTTTGTGCTGTCTGCAGCTTATTACAATATACTACAATAGGCTGAGACATTTTGTTCACCGCCTTTATTATTGTACAGTATGTATGGCTAATAACAGAAAGGTTACGCTTACATAACTTAGTTTCAATACAATACTCAAGATTTGTTATAAATGCGCATTGGGATGAAATGTAGTTGGGCTAAATTGTTTTTTATTTTTGAGAGTGAAATGAAGTTGGGTTAGGTTTAGTTGTTTTTTTTTCAGAATTGTGGCATTGTGGGAAAACAGTATTTTGCAGCATGCCACTGAATCCAGAGTAATAATACATTGTATTGTTTTTTCAGTTTTACAGTGTACCCCCTTGTGCAACAGAAAAAGAACATTCTGACTGCATCAATAAATGTTTTTTAAATGCAATTTTTAAAAAATTACCCAATTCATGTGCAAGGTACTCAAAAATAATAATAGTAGCATGATACATTACGATATATCTGTCATTGATTAGTATTATCATTTCAGATATCCATTTTTAAAAGCAACTCCTAACCCTAACTGCTCATCTATTCTGGATCCATCTGAATACTCCACAGTTAAATATCTCGATGTAGACTTCAATACTTGTAATTGTCTAAAAAGTTGTACAAAAATATTTTATGCTGTAGCCACACACAGCAACTCAATTAGCAAATATGAAATGCAACTCACTTTAAAATTATCAGTTCTGAGTAAAGACATTATCAAAGAGTATCACATGTACACATTTTCTGACTTTTTGTGTGAAACTGCAGGCAATATTGGTTTCTATATCGGAATTTCGTTATTTGGAAGCATCCAATTTGCACTGAATTCGTTACACAATTCCCTGACCAATTTTGTCGGACGTAAAAAGCCGTCCGTTTCAAATTACCCTAGAGTACGGTACTAAAACTTTAAAGTACCGTAGGTTTTTTTTTTTTTTTGAGTCGTGTTAAATACAGTGGAACGTTATAAGATTAAAAAAGTTTGGTTTCCAGACATACAAATTGTGTACTAATTTACTGGGTTATAATGTTAACCCGGTTGTAACGTACCGGTACAAATTGTTTGGTCTTTTCAGTTACGTTATAAACGGGTTTAAGTTTAAACTAATTTAAATTGACACTTGCACGTTTTTGGCCGACATTTTTGTCAAAGTAGATTGAGATTTTAGATTTGTGCTAATAAAAATGGATTTTACGGTATCTAAAAATGTACAGTCTGTTAAAAACTCAGTACTCTGTACGGTTCTTCTTACTTGTACTGTACTTACACTTTAGTTTTAAATGCCATATTTGCTTGCTATTCTTTCTGCACTTTACTATATGCCAGTGTTGAAATGCTATCATTATTAGCACCACTATTTTAAATAACACACCAATAAAGATTGTTCATAAATGTGAAAACAAAAAAGTAAAACATGAAAATATACAATTATTTTGTCATAAAATTTTTAAATTATTTCTGTCATGATACTGTGATTTGGCGGGTAACTTTGATCACTGCTTACATTTTGACTTCAATGTTTTTTAAAAGAAAAACTATTTTATGTGATTTTATGTAATTTAAGACTAATTTTATAATTTTATGTAATTTGTGAAGTTTATTTAAGGTTTAGTTTGAATTTATTGGTTAGAAATTTTGCCACTAGATGCTGCTCTGATAAGTAATAAGATTAAGACTAAATTTAAATGGCAAAGTACCGCAGATTAAAGTTATCTTTTTTCTAAATACAAAACATTTAATTTTTAAATACAGAGATAATAACATTAAGATTGGAAATGGACACTCAACAATGAATGCGAATTACTAATTCATCTCTGAACACTTGCAGTCAGTAGACATTTTAGTGTTTAGATTAGGTTTAAGGTTATGAATTCTTCTATACATTTAAGCCTATCATTTGTATCTAGTTTTAAGCCTTTTAGCATGTGCCTATTATTGTTGTTGTGTCATCCTTTCTAATTGTTTCTTATAATGATGTGATGTATCAAATCGATGACTATTGTTAAAAGTTTTCTTTGCAAATCTAATCACATTATTAAACCAGTAAAGCATCGGCTTTACTCGAGGCAACATCTTTTTCTTTCTTCTCTCTCTCTCTCTTGGCTTCTTCTTCACTTCTCTAACACTAACAATAGCCCTGATTTAATCAAGTATTCTTAAATTTTAACTTTTGTTGGTGCAACTGGGCATTAGTGTTCTTGGTTGTATTTTCTTTTCTTTTCTTTTCTCACTTATTTGTTCTTCTGTTTCTCTTTCAATAGGATTTGGAGTTCTTGTTGTTCTTTCAATTGTGGTTGACCTTTTTTGACATTTTTGTTCAAGTCTCAAGGTTTTTTATAATTCACTCGAAATCGAAACTTAAAATAATAAAAGAAAGTATCGACGACGGGCATAATAAAAGTCGGTAAATCTGTTGAAATTTTAATACAAATTTCGTGTTTCAACAATCGGCAACGACTGAATCACCAGTGGTGAGTAATTTTCGCAAGATCCATCAAGGCATTTGAATTTGTATGGATTTTTAACTTAACTTCTACCCGTGTTTTAATCAGACGCGTGCGCTGCTTCTCCATGTGCGTTATCTTGATGGTATCCGTTTTTCAGACTCGCAGTCAAACAGAGTGCCAAGTTTAGGATGTTGTTGTATATATTTTTTATTTTTTATATATATGGCTTTCCAAAATGCATAAACACCAATGGTAAACTTCACCTATTCCAAAAAAAGATAAAGAACAGAGTACTCTTTCAATTTTGGTTGTACAAATCTAGCAATTAAAAAAAATTAAATGTCATATTAGAAAGTTTCTAATTTTGTACAAACCTTCTCTTTGTTTGTGATTGATTTCTTGGTGATTACCGATACCCTATCGGCAAAGCGTTGTTTGGTTGTCATTTGTGGACATCTGTTTATTCTTTCTCTGTCTTGGCTTTTCTTTCATTGGTTTAACACTAATATTAGCCCTGATTTAAGGGACTTAAGTTTTCAAACCTCTGGCACTTGGTTTACTCTTCTATCCTCACTTCTTTATTTTTTTATATTCAGCTTATTGTTATTATTTCGCTTGGCTGCTTCCACTATTTTTCTTATTTTTTCTTTTTAACGACTTCGTTAATTTTTTTGGGTATTGGTTAGTTGTTCGTCGTGACAGGTCGATGGTGGCTTTAAAGCATTACTTCTCCTTCTTCTAGGCCTACTGGTTGTATTTTCTTTTCTTTCCTCACTTTTTTGTGTTTCTGCTTTCAATGCGATTTAAAGTTCTTGTTGTTCTTTCAATTTTGGTTGGCCTTTCTTGACTTTTTTGAATTTTTGTTTTGTTGGTGCAATCTTAAAAATGAAGTCCAAAAGTTATGCAACAAATCATAAGGAATTCGCTTTTGCAATATTGTTCTCGATATGTTGTCTTTGATGTATTATGTTCTGACATAAATCAGTTTCACAAAACATTTTAGTTTTTATATATTTTACATTTTACTTACTTAGAATTTAAATAGAACATAGAAATATTGACTGAGTTTGTTCACATCTTGAATTAATTTTTAAAATATAACTAAATTTGCACCTTTTTAAGAATAGAAAATATATATGTCTTCGTAGTCAAATTGATGGATTTTATGAGGTTTTTTCAGCCTAAATGTGCGCGTAAAGAAACTCAGTCATACAGCCATTTTAGAAAACTTAACAGAACAGATATTTTTTCTTTCTCTAAGCATTATATAGAAATACAAACAAAATACCACACAATATGATATGTATAACATTTTTAATTTTATACTAAATAATAATAATAATAATAATACAACATAACAATTAAATGCAAATCACTCAGAGATTTCTACAGAGCTCTCAAGTGTACATCGTTCGATTGTACTGCATTTGTAATATCAACTATGTTGAGGAATTCCTTTACAACAATTTGCATTCGATCTGGATAATCATAGTATGCACCCAGATATGCAAATATTCGACTTCAACACACAGTTTGAAGTTGAACACTTAATTTCACGCATAAATAATTCACACGTCTTACTTGATTATATACATTTACATGACACTTCATTACTTCCAAATGTATAAACACCAATGATAAGACCAATACAAACACTTAAATAATGCATAACTTAAATAATTTATAATATAATACATCTCAATATAAATTTTACGTTTAAATTATTATTCTTTTCTTTTTTTAATTTAATTTTAATCTAACCAGTGACTGCGAAGCTACTCTCGTCCATAGCGAGTTCGTGCTCGTGGCGATTGTCGCGTGCAACAAGAGTTCTTCGAGCGACCAGCTGTTTGCCTGCGCCACGCAATGTCTCGTAGCAGTGATGTACGCTTCTGGGTTAAACAGATCTCCGAGCCAAACGTTTATGTTCTAAATTAACAACATTGTTATTAGGTAATCAAAATCAAAATTAATCGACCCGACCGTTCGAAATCGGTAATCCACTACATGACGGTCACACCCACCTCTCACTCCAAACCCTCACACCCACACCCTCACCCTCACTTATTACTCCTGGTCCACACACATTTTCCCACTCTCACACTCACACTCCACACCAGACCCCCGCTTCTCACTCCTCACCCCACCCCACCCCCACACCCCCTACATCCCACTTTTTGTACACTTTACGTCCCCTACACCCGACACTCCTCATCCACATCTCACCCCACCCTTCCACAAACTCCATACTCCCACCCGTCATCCACACTCCAGATCACCACACCAACCACACTGCCACACCTACATCTCCACACCCACATCCCTCACCATGCGTCAATGCCTGGTGATATTGTTGTTGTTGTTTTTTTATTATACAGATGAATAAACACACATAAATAGAATAGAAATACACTGAATTCATTCTAACGAAATTTCAAAATAACCAATCTGAAATAACCAATATGAACCATTTTCCATATTTCATTTTTCACGGAGTTTGTTATAAACTAGGTTTGACCTCTATAATACTATTAAGCACACAAAAACCACAAAACTGCAGGGTTGTGCGCGGTATTACCGCAGTACATTACCGATACCCCAGAAATGGACTGTACCGGTCAAATACCGCTACCGCTGGGTATAATTATTATACGGTATAATAATACGGTAGCGGTATTTGACCGGTACCCGTTCATTACCGACGATACGGCGGTAGTACCGCGCACAACCCTGCAAAACTGTATCGAATTTGGTTTTGACACTTGTTTTAATAGAACCTTTTTGTATTTTTTCTGTCGGTTTTGCCTTCGGTTGCTTTTCTTTCTTTCCACCACAAGAGGGCGCAAATTTAATTGATTTTTATTTTTGCGATAAGGAGAAGGAATTGTGGTCGGATTTGTAAATCAGGTTTGATTTTGTTGTGAAGCAAATGTCGGTAGGTGGATTTTATGATTTATATGCACTCTAAAAAATGTTTGGTTAAGTTAACTATTAACCAGTTTAAAATAACCAAATAATTTGATTAAATAGGTCTCAACTAAAAACTTATTACTTTGAACATTTTTATTTTGTTAGGAGTATTTAGTTACATTTACCAAATTTTCTTGTTTGTAAAACTATAGAGCAAATAGCTGCAGAAAAATTCCAAATATATTTACATTTACAACACCAGTAAAGTATGATTAAATAACTTAAAAAAGTTAAGATCACAAGAAGTAAAATGTATAACCAAACAATTATAACTGATTAGTGGAAGCATAAATCTTATGTTAATTTAAATCATTAGTTCTGTTTATTTTACAGATAAATAATTTTATACTGCACTATATTTTTTATTAGTGTTAGACATGTTGTTATGTATATGCAAGTTCCAACTTTGTTTGCAGCAATTGATCATAAAATGTAGGATTATATTTTCATTTTAACTTACATAAAAATAAAAACGTAAGTACAAATTAGGTCAAACATGCTGGTTTTAAAATTTTTATTTTCAAAAAAAGAAAATATCCAAAATAACAAAAACTTTTCAAATTTACAACAAATATTCAAAGCACTAAAAAAAATACAAAAAATTTCAAACAAAAAACAGAAATTACATAATAAAACATTCAAATCACATTTTGATTTGTATGAAACAAATACACATAAATAAATAATGTTACATTACTACAAAAATTTCTTTTTCTTTAGTGATAAAAGATTTTGGAAATTTGTATGAAAGAAATATACATAAATAAAAAACAAATTTTCCCTCAAGTGATTCTTGCAACAAAGCTAATAAATCCTATAATAAACAGTATAATAAAATATGGTAATAATTACAAAGTTATAATAGTTTTCTTTTATATTTATAACGATTATTTACTGATTTACACTGGTTTGTCACTGGAAAATTGTCTCGTCGAACTCCACAGAACACTATTCCGAGTAGGTCCTAATCAGGCCTCACGATTGCTCTCGGCCTATTTCAGGACAAAAAAACACGAATAAAATCCAAAAAATACCATGATTTTCGTAAGACTGCATTATCAATGGTGACGAATAATGTTTTGAGTCGATACAGTTGCTAAGAGGACTCAAGGGAGTCAAGGCTATCGCGAGCCGAGTCGTTTAGGCCTCGTGCGAACAGTCCGCGTTGTAAAAATCATGATTTTCAGGTTTTGTTGCATACATTTGAATGTCATTACTTCAACTAAAATTATAATTATAATTGGTTAATATAATGTGGAATTAAAACAGAATTTAGAAGCAACTTACTTTATTTTTTAATATCAGCATATTATAATTATTTAGACCATCCATACAAATATATTTGTATTAAATATAATGCAATTAACAAATAATAAACATTTAATAAAACTCAAAAGTTTGTCATTAATTTATATAACTAAATCGTTAAGTTACATTTACAATTTGAGATGCTTTTATTTACTTAAAATATATAGTTTTGTGTTTTCAGTTCAGTTAAATAAGTATTTGGTTGATGTTACAAAACATTTTATTTGTTGTTTGACAAAATATTTTGGTAAATGTAAATTGCTGTTTACCAAATTATTTGGTTACATTAACAAAATCGCTATTTGTGTGAAATAAAACAAGTATAACAATGTAAGTTTGGTTGTGGTAATGCATAGTGTTTTTAGAGTGTGATTTGTCTGATTTTATAATAATTTATCTGATTTTACGTGATTTAAGAGTTGATTTAAGGTGATTTACGAGTGTTTGAAGTGATTTAAGTGGAATTTAATGAGATTTTATGTGATGCGAATTATAAATTCATCTTTGAATGTTTGAGTTGGGATGAAATCAGATTCGTGATTTTAGGTACCGGTACCATAGTTCACACTTTTATTCTTGGTTAGGTACAAAAAACGGAAGTACAAATTTACACTTATATACACTTTTGGGTATACACCAGTGACACCTGGTGGATAGTCCTCGTGACGTCATTTCTGTTTTGCACAGGTGTGCCTCACGTCTCCTTTAAAAGCCAGTCGTGCTTCTCTGCACAACACCGCGCACTTTTATCCCTTTTACACTTACGAACATCTTTAGCTTAATTCAAGCCTAACATTGAACACTTGCAGTTATTTCCTTGACCAAATTGGACAATCGGTCAACAATGTTTGCTAATACCAATTGTTTCTTCGTGTAAATAAAATTATAAAAAATTATTAATTTTTTTAACAATTTTTTGGAATTTTTTTAATTTTTAGTTTACCATGATATACTACTGTATTTAGAAATGCTCGTTGTTGTGCCTTCTTAATAGACATTTTAATGTTTAGAATAGGTTTAAGGTTTTGAATTCTTCTATACCGGTACATTTAAGCCTATCATTTGTGTCTATTATTATTGTGCCTATTGTTGTTGTATCCTTTCATTCTTATAATGATGTGATGCATCAAATCGATGACTATTGTTAAGAGTTTTCTTTGCAAATCTAATCACATTATTAAATCAGTAAAGCATCGGCTTTACTCGAGGCAACATCTCTTACTTTCTTCTCTTTCTTTCTTGGCTTTTTCATTGCTTGATTAGTTTTCAATCCTCTGGTTCTTGGTTCTATTTTCTTTTTTTTCCTTTTCTCACTTTTTTTGTTTTTTGTTTCTGCTTAAAATAGGATTTAGAGTTCTTTTTGTTCTTTCAATTTTGGTGGCCTTTCTTGACTCTTTGTTTTGTTGGTGCAATCTAGAAAATATATAATGTGTAAATAAATGAAGTGTTTTTTTAAGATTTGAACTACTTTATAATAATTTTGTACAAAGAATGAAATTTTGCCCTAAAAGCGCATTATTTTATACGAAATATTTCATTTTTTGCGTATTCGGCATCCGAAAAATCGTGAATTTTGATCAAAAATTATTTTATTTTTGATTCTTCTGGGTGACTAGTTTATTTGTGCCGTTTTAGATTGGAAATAGTGGTATATGTCTTCTTGTGGCAGGTACTACACTCCTGCACTATGCTGCGTTCGTTTTTCTTGTGATAAGTAAGGTGACGTTCATACTTAACGGTTTTCTGAAGTAGAATATATGTAAATTTGCATCTATAGTAGTCTATAGTTGATGGATTTTCAGTCTGAATGTGCGCGTGAAGAAACTCAGTCAGATAGCCATTTTAGAAAATTTTAGAAAATTTAAACAGAACAGATATTTATTCTTTCTATATATAAAATACAAACAAAATACCACACAATATGATGTCATGCAACATTTATAATTCTATACTATACTAAATAATAATAATAATAATACAACATACACAATTAAATTCAAATCACTCAGGGATTTCTACAGAGCTCTCAAGTGTACATCGTTGATTGTACCGCATTTGTAATATCAACTATTCAACTATGTCGAAGAATTCCTTTATAATAATTTGCATCTGATCAGAATAATCATGGCATACACCCAGATATGCAAAGGTCTTGGAGTTTTCTCTTACCTATCTTTCGGAGGATTTATGTTGGAGTTGAACACTTAATTTCACGCATAAATAATCCACACGTCTTACTTGATTAAATACATTATTCTAATTCTAACTAACTCTAAACACTTGGAACCAACAGGAAATGCACATTCCATCGTCACATGACACTTCATTACTTGAAAAATGATAAACTTCTCATATTCCATTCGAAGATAAAGGAACACAAATTCAAACACTTTAATAATACATAACTTAAATACTTCATAATATAATACATCCCAATATATAAATATAAATCTAGAATAAGTAAACTAATAACTACAAATCTATAAAAATTGCTGCTTGTCTGCCAAATTACAGACTTACCGACATTAAAATTACCTTTTTTCAAAAAACTAGCATTACCCCTGATTTACAGTCGCCTCGTTGTTCAGAAAAGGGTTGAATCTCATTTGATGCTGTGACATTTTCAGTATTAATCATGTTTAGAAATTCCTTTTTCGGTGATATAAGCTTATGTACTCAGGTATGCAAATATTTTGTCTCTGCTCGTGTAAAAGTAGTGAGAGTAGTTTTGTTGTTAACTTTCTTCATTCAATGGTCAATTTACTTAAAAATGTGACAAATTTCTCTTGAATTCTGGTTTTAAAATAACATTTAATGTCACAAAAGCATCATGTTTCGACCTTCGAACATTCGTGACGTCATGATCGTAGGCAGATCTACGCAGTTTTGTTTATAAACTTATTACATAAATCTTAGTTAATGGATTGATTTTTTTGTGGAAAATTGAATTTCTTTAAATTTTTCATGAAATTTACTTCTTACTTCTTCTTAATTCTCAGATCAAATATTTAGATCTGAGAATATAGTTCTAACTATATTGTACGCCATTTCCCATTTAGTGGCAAATTTAAAAAATAGCTCAACTGAATCACAGTGTCCAAAATCGGGACATTTTGGGGAAATTACTAAATATGGCAGTGCGCAGGACACAAGATTTAAATGAGGGACAGTCCCGCCAAATACAGGACAGTTGGCAACCCTAGGCCCACAAGAGAGGTAATGAAATACAAATTTTTGCCTTTTTAGTTTAAAAATTTAAAGTGCTATGTAATAGTAAGTGCATGCTCTATTTAGGAGGAAATATAAGTAGAAATATAGAAACTTTTTATTTTTATTTATTTTAAAAGGTCATCAAAGGGAAATCAAGGAGCCCCAAAATAGCTTTTGCTGTTGGCCCCAAACATTGTAGTTACGCCACTGTTCATGATGTCACAAAAGTGTGTTGAATTTGTTTTATTGTATTTTTAGGAATTGTACTGATTAAATAGTGTTTAAAGGAGTAAATTTTGTATTTCCGATTGCAATCTTTAACATCTAAATATCAAATTACAGTCATTTCCTGAAGTTACATGCCACCAGAAGATTTCCGTAGATACAAAACAACAAACACGAATCCGTACATTCTAATATTCCAGTTCCAGCTTATCTCAACAGATGGCGCCACCAGTCCGAACGTAGAAAAAACGTTTAAAACCCGAAATAAACAGAAAAACTCGCGGAAATTTATTCAAATATAACAACATTACACATTCAACTATATTTATACACAAATAAAATCAATTCACATCCACAAAATCTCAAAAAATTCGCAAAAACTATCGACAAGCGGAAGTTGATCACAACAACAGCAAAAATGGCGGACCGGTCAGTGCCCACATTGACGGAACTGAGAAAACTTCGAGTCGTAGAGCTGAAAGGAAAACTCAC